>CM045759.1:209520600-209713167 GCA_025200525.1 Camellia lanceoleosa
GACCAGCTTGCACTTCTGATATAACGTTCGCATTACCAGAATCATCTAAAGATGAAGAAAAAGTTATTAACAATCATCAAACTAAACATGATACTTAACTATCCTATTTTAGAAGCCTGACATGGCATAGGAATAAATGCATCCAATATTATAAAGCATACTGCATACTACCAATTTGAAACAAAAAGGATGCGATTTCATTACAGTAAAGAATTCCTATGGGAGCTGTTAATTTAAGTCTCATTGTATACACGCATACACCTGCAAATGACTAAGTTCCATATATGAGGTGACCTAATGGTAATGAATCTATGTGCAGTGTCCAATGGATATGTCCAACAAGAAAGGGCATAATATATTTCTTTTTCAGCCAGGACTTCTCTAAGGATACCTTCTTCATATAATTCCATATTTAAAAATGTAAGAAGTCCATAGATCAGATCTAGGCCAATTAACCCACAGTCTTGGGACAGGATTCCCTCAATAATCTGCAGATTAACAGCCTAGCAGTGGAACCCCTCCCAATCCAAAGTTCAGTTTTTAAATTGTGGACTTGAGCATGTCCTGGGTAGTTTTACCTCAAAAAACAAATTATGCTAGTTGTTTTCCGAAAAACTACACAACCTGACCTAAGCCATCATGCGGCTTGCAACCTTGTTCCTTTATTAGCCTTGCGAGCTAGTAAATTTCTCAAAAAACAAGTAGCCATGTAGGCTAGTAAATTTCTGCAGCTTACCACAAATAATTAATATCCAAAAGTTCAGCAACAGTGTCAGTACAAACATAACAGACCTTTAATTAATGTCCCCAGATAGATATGAACAGTGAAAAGGTAATGTGAGAAACTATTAGCAACAATATGAGCACACACAACAGACCTTCAATTAATGTCCCCAAATAGATATGAGGAGTGAAGAAGTAATGTGAGAAACTCCAAATAGTTGGAATTTAGGCTTAGCTAAATATTGAATTCAGCAAAAAGATCTGGACAGACCTCCAAATAACCTTCACGTAACTTGTCAAGAGATAAAACAGCATCTTTAAGTCGAGGTGCTGCCCAACCTGCCTTGCCTGTTACATGCAAAATTTACAAGAAACTTCAACCACTGAGAGTTGATATCATTTTCTAAACACAAAAGCCTAGACATTCTCCCAACAAAACAATAAGAATAACAAAGATTTCTTCAAAATTGCAAAAATTCAAAGCATTTTGAGTGTCATTAGTGAAGGCATGAGTAAAAGAAATGTCTCAACCTTTAACCTTCACCAACTGTTATCTCAATCGTCCCTTTCCTATAATCAAGTGAAGTTAAGGCTGTATGGACCCCAACGATCCTGCACATTGCCTAGGCGGGATTTTAGGCAATTCAGAGGCATCTGGGATTGTAAACCACGGTTAGGATATCACTTCGGGTTTAAATTGACCTAGAGTGTGATCCATAGGCTAAAGATAGGTATCAGTCAAAGCTACTGAAGAGTTTAATAATATTGTATTGAAAAATATTTCACTCTGGCGTCTATGTACCTAAAATCTACATGATAATTAGTGTATAAAACCACAATACCTATGAACTCCATGACCAAAACATGAAGCCTCAAAAGAAGAGGAGTTGGGCACCTAATTCCTGCTGCCTTTAGCCTGCAGTTCATTGCAACCATATCATCAATCATAGAAACCATATCAGGGGTAAAAAATTCAAAGTTCAAATACATCCATATAGGGGTGCAACTTGGGTAGGCTCAACTCGAGTAACCTGAGCCTGGCTTGAAAATTATGAGAGTTTGGGCAACATATTTTGAATTTGGTGCAGGCTTCGAAAAAAAAATTTAGAAGCCCGAATTCTATGAAGCACGGACACCTCTCCGAGGGCTCCGTACCAGTGTCAGACACGTGTCGGACACGGACACGCGTCCGACACGCATTGGACACGTGTCCGACACGCACTACAGAGTGTCCAGTTTTTTTTTAATTTTTTTGAAGCCGGACACGTCCAGGACACGTTAGGGACACTTTCGGGACACGCACGGGGTCAATTTCAGAATTTACAAAACATTTTTGGGGTCAATTTCAGAATTTTCAAAGCATTTTTGGGGTCAATCTGTAAAAAAACAAAAATAACATATATTTGCCCTAAATCGATCAAAGCCCTAAATCGATCAAACATAGCAGAGAAGAAAAAGCGAGAGAGAAGGCAAAGAACCTGGTCGCTCGTCCGTGGCTCGTCATCGCTGGTCGCTGCTCGTAGCTCGTCGATCGTCATAAATCGTCTCTCTCGGTAAATCGCCGCCGCTAAATGCCGTCAGGTACACCTCCTTCTTCCTTCCTCAGTTTCGATCTTCTTCCTTCTTCTTCTGGTCTTCGTTCGTTCGTTCGTTCGTCAGTCAATGTCTTTCTCTCTCTCTCTCTCTCTCGACGTCTTCTCTATCTCCCTCTGTCTTATGTCTGAGTATAGTTTTATGTTTTATTTTTTATTTTATGTTTTCGCGTCTTTTTTTTTTTTTTTTTTCATTTTATATTTTTTCCCCTCTATGCCTTATTTCATTCAGAATATATATATATATATTTATTAATTAATTTTGTTAATATGTCTTATATTTTCAGAATATATATATATATATATATTAATTAGTTTTGTTAATATGTTTTATTTGAAAAAATATATATTTGATTAGTTTTGTTAATTTTAATAATAATGTGTGTTTATTAATTTTATTATAGGAACAAATTTGTAATTCTAAAACAATGGCTACGGGTGGTAGTTCTAATGATATACCTGATGATGATTTTGATGAGAACAAACCATTGTGGAAGTATATGACTAAATTAGCATTAGCAAAGCCTGGGGAAGGAGGAGGAAATTGCCAATTACAATGTAATTTTTGTAATAATACTTTGAAAATCATGATGGTTGGTAGCTTCGAATGACATGTTATGTATTGATGGAATGCAATTTTATGTTATTTCAATGTTTTTTTAATTATTTTTTAATAATTTTATGACATATAATAAATAAAATTAATTATATATATTGAACGTATCCCCAACGTGTCGTGTCCCCATTTTTTGAAAATTTGCGTGTCAGCGTGTCCGTGTCGTGTCCGTGTCGTGTCGCGTGTCCGTGTCTGTGCTTCATAGCCCGAATTAAATTCAAGACGGACTTGGGCAGAGACGCCAAACAACCTGAGCAATCCAAAGCTCGAATTGTATATATAAATATATAAAAATATTAAATATACAAATAAATTATTAGTCATTAGATGATAAAAAATAATTTGAATCGTTAAATCATATTCACTATGTACATTATATATACAAATAACACAACACAAAACCTTGGAAAAAGATTGAGACCCTCGAAAAAACTCCCACAATTTACCCACAAATGACATGGCATGTTTCATGTCTACTTTTGAATTGTCCTAAACTCAACCATGTAAGGCCCAACTTCCTTGTCAGGTCAATGTGGGTTCTAAATTGTGAGTCTAGCATTCTTCTAAACCACACTTTTCTTTTCTTGCAAGTAATGAACAACAGAAGACAGCCTTTAGCAGTCAGACAAGAACGAGCAACTGCTATGGTTTGCAGCAAGGAGCATATGCAAGTGTGAAAAATTGAAAAGAGCATGGAGAATTCAACAGCTGTGACATGGATTCACAGGCATAACATTTCCCAAAGCCTTGCAGCCCAAGAGATGCAAAAGCAAATCAAAGAATTATTATTATTATTATTATTATTATTATTATTAGTATTATTTATTTTATTTTTTTTGTGATAAATAAAGAATGATTAGGGTTTGGTATAACTAAAAGTAAGTAAACATAATCTAAAAGCAAGAAAAATAAATAAATATCAAAAAAATTAAAAAATTAATAAGTCCTTTGACATTTACAATAGAAGGAAAAAGGGTTTAAAACAATTCATACTTCACCAGCATGGTCATAGTCCAAAAACTTGAAGCTATATGCATATACAAACAAACAAATATACCTCATAAGGTTTCGCATTTCTTTCTCAGCCCATGTCTTAACCATCTTCCTGGGATTGTGCCTGCAGTACCCATGTCTGAAACGGTAATCACCTTGTACATACCGATCTCTGTCCCTGAAGTTATTAGATTAGAACCACACACACACAAAAAAAAAAAAAAAAATATTCATGTTAGTATGACATAGGCTTGACATGTACTATCTGGAAAGTGGTACTCTGCTGCTAGCTGGAGTTGTGATGACAACACCAATAATACACAGAATGAAGGAGGATGCCCATTGTACAACCAGAAGCAACAATACATAAAACAACGCCTAATTAGTACACATTAATGTGTGTTTGGGAGGTGAAAGAAGAGAATATTGTTTTGGAAACACTTCCACTAAAATAGAAGCCTCTAGGGCAATGAAATGTAACATAAAAACATCTAAAGATGTCCTGAAGACCAGCTCCCATAATTTCCACAAGATAACTCCAAGCCAACAGCTAGGACAGCTGACACCGCCCTTTGAACACATTTGAACTTATCAAAACACAATAAATTAAATCCTGAATGAGCTTTCTGGACCTACATAGAGTCAATTTCTAAACTCTTCTCATACAAAAATGACATTTGTCACTAGAAAAGGCAGATAATCAAGAGCACATGAGAAAAAAAGAAATCTCTAAAGTCTCTCACCTATGCCAAGTATGTTCAAAGAAAAATAACAAAGCAAATGAAGAATGCGCATTTGAGTGGTGGAGACAGGATTACACTATCAAGATATTTCTCAAGAAGCTATGCATACAAGTCAATCTCTTAAACTTAAAGAGTTTGAATATGCTCTAAAATAAAAGGACATGCTACGGTGATTGCAACAACTTAAAGGATCATAGAACATACTTGAATACAAGAACAGAAGTTTTGTACACTTTAATTGCCAGTTCCTGACCATCAGACTTCGTAGCATGATATACATTTGCCTGTTAAGCAAATAACTCAGAATGAAGAGAAACTTGGAAGAATAAGATGATTAACACAAAAGCAGCTTGAAGGTCTTAGTGCATTACATACTTCTTTCCCAGTTGAAATACATCCATTCATATCATGAAATACTCCACGATTTAGCATTTTGAATAAGACCATGCGAGTTCTAGGATCAATTGCCTGAAAGACAAATCGATAATTTATCTATAAAAATGATATCCTTAGATGTGACTTACACCAGCACCACAGGTATGATAAGCCATTCAAAAGCAAATAGAAAAGTGAAACAAAGAATGCGTGGGTGAACCATGAACTATGCTTGATATAATAGGCATGCACAGGGAAAACATGTTATGAAAGCACGCTTGCACACAAAAAAAAAAGTGTCGTAGCATCAGTTATTAAAACTTTTCCATTAAACATTAAAACAAAAGGGTTAATTATCCAATTCATGTCTAAATTCTGCATTACATAAAATGCAACTAATGGTGAACCAAGATATTGAGGCAAAAAAATGAAAGGATTAGCAAGAAAAAATATTGCAAAATCTGTGTATACATAATACATTACATTCATCACCGGGGGTGTAGATGCATCGTGCATACAAAAAACAGATGCAAGGATGATAAATCAAATAATTACACAAAATATAATCAGCCTAACAGTGATAATTGTTAAAAACAAAAGAAAAAAAAATTACAATCCCAAAAATGAAAAAAGAAAATTAAGAAGTCAGATTGAGATCATATGATTGTATAGGAATGAAGGATGCAAATGGCATCAATTGTTATTAACCTGCTCAACGGTTGCACGGTCTGCTTTCTCTGTAGTTCTAGTTTTACCAATGGCCATCTCCCGAACACTTCCACGAATTGCAGTCGTCACAGAGTTAGACATGCCCACATCTAGCCTCCCTTCCCACTCCTGCACCATCAAGTAACTTGTAAGAAGCCACAATACACTGAAGTAAACACACGCTCATGAAGTTAAATTAAAATAGCAATATCAAAAATTGTTATTTAAAATAGCAATAACTGGGGGCATAATAGATCAGAATTACCAACTCAATTGTAACGACAAATAAAATTAAATACTGGTTTGGCATGTTGCAAATAATCCAAAAAGTCAAAAAATTACTAAAAAAGCTAAAAAGTTACCACTATTCACTAAAAATAATAATAATAATAATTTTATACAAAAATTATTGCAACACATTCTGCCGTCCACAGACTTTTGAAATGAACTTTATGGAAAAATTGCACAGGATCGGTTCACAAACAACAAGGTCCTATTCGGCCCATGGGGGCCCATTATGGATCCTGTTTTGATAATCTAAACCGTTCAATATGTAGAACTCGTCGAGTACTATATGTTCATAAAAAATCACGTTGATCAGATATCGCTAATTACATGATCAAATCAGTTTTGTATAAAAAAATGGATGGTGTTATAGTGAACGGTTGAAAAAAAATTAATCCAATCAGATAGCAATCGATATCCGATCAACGTGATTTTTTACAGACATATAGTACTCGACGAGTTCTATACATTGAACGATACAAACCCGTGATGGCCCCCATGAGCCGAACAGCACCGTCCAATACAATGCCCGAAAAGTAGGCAACCAATTCTTATGTCAAACTTCTCTGCCAGACAGGTCGGCCATACTGGTACTCTACCAAACTTCTCTTACACACTTTCTTATACAATTTTTTAATACATATTTTTTCGTAAAAAGTAAAAAAATTAACCCAAACATCTATATTTTTTTCAACTTTTTAGTCCAAAAAGACAAAAAATACACTTATTTAAGACACCCCAAACAACCCCTAAAAATAAAGATATTAACTCTAATGGCTTTAAACCATGCCTACAAAATCTATCACTGTTTCAACAGAATTTCTCGATGTAAAACTATTTGCATAATATATTTTAACTACCTTTCACAAAATAACTCCTTCTACAACCTTTCTAGACTTTGAATTGCTCCTCAAAAATTAATAAGCATACCAGACTATAAATGCTAAGTTGTATTGGGAACTCTAAAATAATACTCACCTGTACTCAAGTTTGAGATAAATCAATATCCTAGCCCTCCAATTGGTTGCTAGTAGGAGTAAGGAAAACAAGATTAAACAAATTTTCAAAAAGCAAGCCTTACATCTTTCCGGTTATAAAAAATAGGAAGCTCACCTCAACTACACCAAACAGTTTACAAACCACAATTAACTGGAAGTTTCTATTTTCATGTGATAAAGAATGAGGATTCTAAGGTTGAAGGATTATAATTTCTTTTCTTCTCTTACATTTTCTCAACACCAAAATAGAGCTCCTGCAAAACATATGGAGAGTAATTAATGAACAAGTAGGTATTTGTATACCTCTAACGGAGAAGCTCTGATGTGATTTGAGAACTTTTGGTTCCGATTTGAGAGAGGCTGAAGTGAAGATGTATTGGGGCGAGAATGAAGCCCTCCATGAGCATTGGGACGCCTTGTTTGGAGAGTAAAGGCTCCCTCTACGGCTTCATCATCATCCTTGGAGTCCAAGTAGTCCAAAGCGTCTCCAATTTCAGAGTCTGATGACCATGAAAGGTCTTCCTCTTCTTCTTCATCTTCAATTTCTTCAACAATCACAACCCCTTCTTCTGCTGCTTTTTCTACGACTATTGACATCCTTACCACACTAAAAGAGCTCCTGGTTACTTTTTCGCAAACTTTCTTTTCCTCGTTTTGTTTTGAAAGAAAAGTTTTCCACTTTCCAATTTGAAAATCTGCATTTCATGTAAAATCAAACATCTTCTTGAAGCTTATACAGTTGCAGAGACAGTTGATACCTTAAGAATCAACCAATAAATCCAAGGATATTCCCAAGGTATCATCTCTATTAACAAATAGTGTCTTATCTTATGACAAGAAAGATCACTGTAAAATCCAGATTATCAAAATAAACTTATATGATACAAAAGCTATTTCTGTCACATTTGATTCATGTGATATACATGTGTATTTGTGTGTGTACATGTGTTAGGTTTTGTATGGTACAGAAGGGGTAATGATTTTAAAAAATGCATTAAATTCTCGATGTAAGGAATTTTACACTGAAGTATTTTTCCATGTAAAACTTTTTACTTGAATAAAAAATTCATTTTATTTTCTGGTGTTGGCTAGCAAAAGTAGCATTTATTTTGCTAGGTTCTGTAATTGACTTCATACTGTCAAAGTTTCAAACACTTCGCATACAGGTCAAAATGACAGTACACTTCCATGTTTTGATTGAAAGTAAAACCATCAAACTTGTCAAATTATATGTAAAAACAAAATTTTGGAACATTAATAGTATTGCTTCATTAAAAATCAATTTGTAAAACCCTGAAGAAAAAAAAAAAATCCAATTTTCGAGTCAGTTTGTAAAATTCCAAAAAATTTAGATAAATCTACATTTACTTCAAAACAATTCAAAATCCAGTGGTGTCAATTGAAAACAAACCATTGACCAATTGAAACTAATGGAAAAAATAAATAAATAAAGAAACAAAATTCAGTGAACATTTTAACATATAAAGGTACAACATCAATGGATATTGCATCAATTAGGGGTGTCCGCGGTTCGGTTTGGGACTGTTTGCGGTTCGGTTTGGACCCGTCCGCATCTATGCGGTTTGGGAAAAAGTCAACCCGCGACCGCCCGCAATGCGGTTTGCGGTTTGCGCAGATAGGGTTCGCGGATGTGCGGGCAGTTGCGGGCGGTTTGCGGATTGAACTTTTTTTCAAAAATTATTTTTAAACCCTTTTTTTCTAAAAAGATAAAGTTTCGTATTTTTGTAATTACCTCCCCTATTTTAATTTTGTTCATGTCCAGGAGTGACACCCCCTTGGTGTCCTTTTAATTCAAATAGGATTGAAGAAAGGTGATTCCAAAGTCAATGTTTGTGTCATGTAAAATTAGAAAACTCTGGCTCAATAGAAAATTGACAATATTTTAACACTGACAGGTTTGAGGCACAATAAATATGAATATAGTTTCCAACAGATGCAAAGGATGTAGATAATTTACGCTTAAAACCATGAAAACAAAATCCTAGGTGATGCCCCTAATTTAAAGTTGTTTGAGAATTGTGGAAAATAGAGCATATGCAGCTTAAACAACCAAAAATAAAAATAAATAAATTTGCCAATTACAAGTTGTTCTTGCAAGTCATAACCATTTAAATGCCAAGCAATAGGTAATTACCGAGCTGCATTAGACAAACAAATGCATAAGAACCAGATACGGAAACACAGAAAAGCACACACCATTCTTTGAAGCTCAGATAATTTGACAGCTCGTAATAAACATAGGCAGCAGCACCATAAGCAGCATCTTTGAGAAGTAATCCTGGAGTGATTTCAGTGACTGAAGTCGGGCAACCATTCATTGCCTCTTGAAGAATGGAAACCACAACTGGACCTAGCAGCTAAAGGATACAATGAAAATCAAATAGGCATACCATTTTCTATCCAACACATCTTGTGCATTTATTTCAACTACTGAAAATTGTGGAAGAGTTTAATACCAAGAATGGACTACACCTACCTGACTATGATTTTCAAACAAAACAATATATAGAACTTCAGCACAAGGTCTCAGTTTTTCTGACCACGGAACTGAATCCTGCTCGTGGTGAAAAGACTCAGATTTATTAACTGATTCAAAAAAAAAATTAAAAATTAAACAGATTTATGAACAGATTTAAAAATTAAACAAATTAAAAATATAAAGATTCAATTAAACAGACTCAGTTTGAATGTAAACAGACACAGATTCAGTTTGAATGTAAACAGACACAGATTCAATTTCAGAATTAAATAACATACATTCAATTTCAGATTCAATTTCAGAATTAAATAACACACAGCTCAAGAATCTTGAAGTAGTTTAATGTCTTTTGTTCATATTACAACATTCTTATCTAATATTTACACTGTTTTCATGAAATTAACTGGGCAGTGAGTGTTCAGCTGAAGCACAATCATAAAAGAATTTGCTTACCAAGTTGCCCAACTCTGAGACTAGTTTTAGTCAGTCAGCATTTATCAATTCTGTTCTGGATACTACTTTAACACAGATTCAACACAGATTTAGATTAACACAGATTTAACACAGATTAACACAGATTTAACAGAACAGATCAGATTCCAAAACAAAACAAACACACAGATTCCAAAACAAAAAGAACAGATCTGTTGGTCCAACAAAAAAAAATCAGATTTAAACACTCAGCTTCGATCGGTGCAGAGATGAGAGATTAGGGAGAGAGAGAGAGAGATAGAGGCTTACCTATGAGTCGATCGGTGCAGAGATGCAAAACCAAACTGTGGATCTGATCAGATCAGAGGATATGTATGATATATATATATATATATATGTATATATATGTATATATATAAAAAACAAAAAAAAAATCAACGATCGGGGCGAGAGAGAGAGAGAGAGAGAGAGAGAGAGAGTTTACCTATGAGTAGATCGGCGGTGCGATGAGATTAACAACGAGAGAGTGAGAGAGAGTGATCGGCGCAGCAGAATAACGAAACGAGAGTGAGAGAGAGAGAGAGAGACAGTGATGAGTTTTGAGATGAGACAGAGAGTGAGGGAGGCGAATGTAGGGTTTTTTTCGTTTTTGTTTGTTGTAATAGATGGGGTGAGGGAGATGATGGACGGCTTAGATTTGAAAGAGGGTGAAAAAAATTAATTAATTTAATGCGGGGCAGGTGTTGGTTAAACCTGCAACCCGTTCGCAATTTGAAATTTGTAGAAAATTTAACTTGCATCCTATTCTAATGTGTTTGTGAAACCGTCCATACGCGTGCGGTTCGATTTTGGTAGGGCGGTTTGAGCGGTTCGGATAACTCTATAGTCAGTCCTAGCATCAACAAATAGCAACATATGAAGATCAGTGACTAAATTCTCATGATAATTTTAAAGCTAAGAGAAAATATCAACTCATCAATAATTGGTCACACACAAGAAAGTACTTGAAGATCATTGAGGTTTTTGCCTGCCCCATATATGTGACTCGGATAGAAAAAATAAAACATTTCTAGAAATCTAATAAAAACAATTGAATTCCATAAAAAGGAATATCTTAAGATAATTATAAATGACGATTAGTCTCTCGAAATCCAAGATTGGCACCATAAATAGTTAGGAATAATTTTAAAGCAAATAAGTCAGAAATAAATAAATAGGGTAAATTACACTTTAACTCCCTATGGTTTACCCAAAAACCATGGAACCCCCCTATAATTTTATTTGTAACACTTAAACCCCTAGATTTAATATTAAAATGTAATTTCTAATAGATCCATTTATTTAAACAGAGCATGGGTTTCACAAGCATACAAGTGTAGTGCACCACTAGGTAGCACTTTCGCCTTCCAAAAACGTTACACTCTTGGACCAAAACACCCCTTCTTTCTCCCTCATTATATAAATATGGAACACCATCACCTTCCATGCAAACTCACCGCCATCACCTTTTATTTCTCCTCTCATCTCACCACCATCATCTTCCATGGAAAATCACAACCAACCAAAAGCACCACCTTAGTTGCACGAAGCGGTAGCGGGGGTGTAGACGCGCCCTTGGTCCTCATGCTACAATTCGGACTCGATTTTGTTACGGTTCTAAATCTTGAACCAAAGAGTCCAAATCCAGCAAATCGTTTTGAGAAAAACAATTTTTTTAGAAAAGAAGTGCCAAACATGGACTGCTTTGCCAGATACAGAGTCGCCACCTAAATATTTTTTAAATGGGGAAATTTAGGAAACCCTGACTCGGTGCCAAAGGCCACGTGTCTGTCATCACCAAAGTTCCCTCAACTCGGGAACTTGGGTACGATTGGGGAAGGTCAGTTATGAGCACCCCCTCTCGCTCGATCCGAAGATCGGCCTCTACTAACCATGATATCTCATTTTTGAAAACGCATGCGTTCTTATTTCGGTTAATTAGCTAGAATTATTATGTGATGCGCACAGCAAAACAAGTATAGACTAGATCGCCTAATTTGAAATAAAGCATTGCATATCCGTTTTGTTTGGAAAATGTTTGGAATTTGCTACTCGTAAGTAGGCTAAAATACGGATTTCAATGAATTATCTCAATTCAAGTAATCCAACCTTCACCCACAGGCATTCAGATAGTTATATCAACTAAGCACTTAGCCACATGGTAAGCATGATGTCATATTAACATTCACACTCATGCGAGATGCTAAAGCATAAATACTTACATCGTACTCCGTGCCAAAACAATAAACTAGTTAGCAAAACATGCATGACCCTAGTTCATGTTAAGTGGCTAATGCGACGCATACAGAATGCAACTATAGCAGGCTCGGCTATTCTAATATGGCATGTGAGATGTGACAATCGATACACGTATTCAAATTAAAATTGAAGTACGATGCAGTTAGCATGATGCGCCGAGCCCGGTGCATGCAATACTGATGGATGAATGCAAACATGCAAAGCATAAGTATGCTAATTGAGATATGCCCTAAATCTAACCATTATAAGCGGTTAAATAAAAGGGAGAAAGACGTGAGGTTGGAAGACATACACACACTCATGCACACTTATTACAACATTGCCCTCGTGCAGAGGGTCCGAAAGAATAATACAGTCCCAAATAAATACAGTCCGAATAAATAATACAGAACCCTAATTAATTAACAAATTAAATAGGAAAGTAGTGAATTTGGCATGCAAGCCAAGAACCGCCTCAGCTCTGCTCCGGATGATGACTGATGTATGTTCGGGTTGCTTTGTGCGGAAATCCACTGCGATGCTCTAATTAGCCTCTGTTTGTAATTGTTCTTGGAATGCGTGCCAAGCTTCAGAAAGCTGCTGATTCTTGATTTGCTGCAACAGAGAGCAAGAAAGGAGCATGGCAATGTATTTTCACATATGTATGCATGACTACTCTTCAGGGAGTGTAGTCCTCGATCCTCGTGCCACCAATCACGCATATCGATGCATGATGGCCGAGAAGTCGAATTGCACGACTTGATATGAAATGAATGCACATGTAAAGCAAGTAAAGCCTAGAACTCTATCATGAATCATCAAGAGCTTCGGCGACCGAGAATTGAGACGCATCCCATCACTTGAAGTATGGAATACCCCTCGTTCCTCGTGCTCGGATTAACACTTAACCCGAACAATGCAACACATAAGCATGGCCAACATGCAATATGGACAACCTAACAAGGCTAATGACATGCAACAAGCATACATTATGCAACATGAGCATGTGAGCATGCAAGACATGTAAAGCTAAGCAAGTATGCAACAACATATTATGTGTAACAAGCATGCGACAACATGGTAAAATGGGCTTACACCAACATGGACGGCTCTCAACTAGGTCCAAATCAGTAGCCATTAGATGAAAATGAGACACTCGAAATGCGTGCACTCGTGCACGCAAGCCGAGGACCGAACCTAAGGCACGAATGTCACTCTACCAAAGCATGGTAAGGCATGGAACATGGTATGCAAACATGCAAATTTCAGCACTCAAACGTGATGCTAAACAGCCCCGAAACATGGAGATATGGCACCCGATGCATGAGATGAACCCCGAGATGCAAAACTAGGCACATGGAATGACTTACAGCTATACAAAGCATGCATTATTTGATCATGAAGCATGAAGACAGAGTCAAGATAGTCCCAAAACATGGACTTTTCTAGTTCGAAGCATGGCCAAAAGATGCTAGCATGATGGGCTAAATTAGCATGCGATTTTGACTAGCTAGCATGATTTACATGGCAAGTGGATGATGCACATGGAATCTGACCAAACTAGCAAAAATTAGTGAATAAAACATGTAAAAATAGGCCCAAATATCCTCTGAAATGCAGCCAATGCATATCAACATGAGGGGCTCCTTTAGATGGCCATGCAAGGGGTTCTGAGGGACATACAAGATAGACAAGTGGCATGACATATACAACTCTGAAAGTCAAATATGATAGTCCTAAAACTTACAAAATTGGCTCCAAAATCAGTCAACAAAGCATGCAAGATGGGGGGCCTTTAGAAGGCCAAAATGGCCATCAAGCAAGTCAAGGAGAGAGGGGGTCACCCCCCTCTGATTTGAAGGTTCAAAACAGAGGCCAAACCACTGAAAATCCATTGGATTTCAGTGGTTGGAAGGCCGAACAAGGCATGCAACAATAGCTTAGGCATAAGGCTCAAAACAAGAGGCAACTTAGCATACAAGATAGCACATGACCTCAAACAAGGATGGAACCTAAATAAAACATGGAGAGGGTCTCAAAACAAGCCTCTTTATAGTTTACAACATGCTTCAAAAATGAATACAAATAAGGATAACCTAACATGCAAAAATAGCCCTAAAAGAGAGTCAAATAGACAAGGGGCAACAGACGGCCCCAAATGGCAAAGAGCCCTTCAACAAAGTTGAAGAGGGGCTCAAAATAAGGCACTTCACAGTTTATATCAAGCTATGAAAATAAACACAAGTAGGCCTGAAATAGCATGCAAGAAAAGGGCCTAAAAGTGAGTAAAGAGGCAATTGATAGTTCCTGTCCTCAAACAGAGGAGAGCCCTTCAACAAAGTTGAAGAAGGGCTCAAAACAAGCCACTTTACAGTTTACATCAAAGCTCAAAACAGTTCACGAATAAGCCTAAAATACTATGCAAAAATAGGCCTAAAAGGAAGTTAAAGAGGCAAGTGATGAAAGGAGGCCTCAAACAGAAAAAGACCCTTAATCAAACATGAAAAGGGACTCAAAATATGACTATTTTCAGTTAGGGTAGGAACCCAAAAATGCTTGCAAGCAAGGCTTAGAAATGAAACAAAGAAAGACTAGTTTAAAGGAAATAGATGCTTACCCTTGAAGAACAAGTCTTTAGCAACCTTTTGGTCCAAAAATCTGAGCTTCTAGCCTCTGAAGATCAGCCTCAAGGTGTTTTAGCGAGTGATGGAAACCTTGTGCTATGAGGTGTAGTGCAAAAATGCAAAGAAATCTAACTTCCAAGCTCTAACCCTAAACAATATAGAGAGAGAGAGATAGATTTTTGCCTTCCAAAATCTCAGAACTTGCTGGTATGAAGAAGCCCTTTGCTTATATAGAGCAATGCAAGGCTAAAGCTTCTTGGACAAGCTTCCAAAGGCTTTGATCCCTCCATACACGTGTATGGAGGCGTAAAAAATCCATGGTACAGAATATATGCTGAAACGTGAGAGAGAAGTCTTACCATCGACAATAAGCGGTAGTGCCACTTGATGGCGGCAGTGCTCATCGATGGCGGCGGGGATAAGCCATGGCCGGCGATTGCCATGCTATGGCCGATAGTCGCGATATGAGGCCACTTCAGCGGGACGGTCGGGGTCAAAATGAGGCAAAAGGATCTGGTCAGGAAACTTCGAGCGGGTGTCGTTCGCGCGATAGTCGAATGCTGGGCGAGCAATCGAACCAGTTGTTGGGTGTACCTACAAGCACAACCAAGTCTTGAGGACGGTCAAAAATGGGGTGTCTACAGTTGCCCCTCTTTGAGAGAACTCAGAAGTCACAAAGTGACGGGAGTGAATGTCAAAGCCCAGAGACGATCCATTTTTGACAAGGCCGAAGACTCAGACAATCAATTAGTATAAGCATGCAGCGATGCGCCCGAAGGCTGGGGCAAAATGCAAGTGATATGCAAGAAGCAAGAGCATGACTAACAATCATGCTAAGGATGCTGTAATGAAGCAAAACATGCGACAGTTTTAAGCAGGTGAACACGAATCCAACTACATTACAACGCAGAAAGGATGTAGAAGAATTATACAATTCTTACCACATTTCACACGGGGTGAATACAATACCTGTGCGGCTTGTCTGGTTGCACCGGCTTTAAATGAACCGTACATACAATATCGTGCCTGAAAAAGAAATGAACTTTAACAGGTACAATATCGTCAAGAATATGCATAACAATGCATTTGAAAAGTGCGTGACAATGCATGCGGGGTGTGAAATAGGAATTGAACACATGTAAGTAAAGCGTGCGTGACAACGCATGCAATGTGTGAAATAAAAATTGAAAATACACATGTAAGTAAAGTATGCAGTCACGCAGGCAATGTGTAACGAAGAACTTGAAAATACACATATCAGTAAAGCATGCGGCCAACGTAAGCAATGTATAACGAAACTTAAGAATACACATGTAAGTAAAGCATGCGGCCAACGCAAGCAATGTGTAAGGAAAGAAATTGAACACATGTAAGTAAAGCAAGCGGTCCATGCGAGCAATGTGTGAAGCAAGCAAAAGGTATGAACACATGCAAGTAAAGCATACGCCGAAACGTGCACAATGTGTAACCACCTGAAAGATACATTATACACATGTAAGTAAAGCATGCAGTAATGCAAGCAATGTGTATAGCAGGAATGAACACATGTCAGTAAAGTAAGCGCGATTAACACAAGCAATGTGTAACCTCCTGTGGGATGCATAAACATATGTAAGTAAAGCAAGCGCGATTAACGCAAGCAATGTGTAAAGCAAGCAAGGTATGAACACATGTAAGTAAAGTACACGCCGAAACGTGCACAATGTGTAACCACCTGAAAGATACATTATACACATGTAAGTAAAGCATGCAGTAATGTAAGCAATGTGTATAGCAGGAATGAACACATGTAAGTAAAGCAAGCACGATTAACGCAAGCAATGTGTAACCTTTTGTGGGATGCATAAACACATGTAAGTAAAGCAAGCGCGATTAACGCAAGCAATGTGTAAAGCAAGCAAGGTATGAACACATGTAAGTAAAGTACACGCCGAAACGTGCACAATGTGTAACCACCTGAAAGATACATTATACACATGTAAGTAAAGCATGCAGTAATGCAAGCAATGTGTATAGCAGGAATGAACACATGTAAGTAAAGCAAGCGCGATTAACGCAAGTAATGTGTAACCTCTTGTGGGATGCATAAACACATGTAAGTAAAGCAAGCGCGATTAACGCAAGCAATGTGTAAAGCAAGCAAGGTATGAACACATGTAAGTAAAGTACACACCGAAACATGCACAATGTGTAACCAGCTGAAAGATACATTATACACATGTATGTAAAGCATGTAGTAATGCAAGCAATGTGTATAGCAGGAATAAACACATGCAAGTAAAGCAAGCGCGATTAACGCAAGCAATGTGTAACCTCCTGTGGGAACGCATAACGATGTTTGATAAAGAGAATGCATGACAATGCATAATAGAAATAAGGAAATGTATGACAATGCATGACAGAGGCGCGTGACAATGCACGGTAAGGAGAATGCACGACAATGCATGATAGAGAAAATACATGTCAATGCATAATAGATGCGCATGACGATGCGCGATAAGGAAAATGCATGATAGTGCGTGATAGTGCGCATGACGATACGCGATGAGGTAAACGCATGACAATGCATGTTAGGGATATGCAAAATAATGCATAATGGCTACGCATGATGATGCGCGGTAAGAAAGATGCATGACAATGCATGTTAGAGATATGTAAAACAATGCACGTGAACTAGATTGTTGCTTACTATAACAAATGAATGCTAATTGATATTAACAAAAGAGAAAAATGCTTAATAAAGACATCTCCTCCGGTTTACCTCCCGGAGGGTTTGGGTTGCGTCAAAAAGATACACCTCGTGCGCATTGATGGTTGTGAACCATTGCATATTGAAGACATGACTCCTGAGCTCCCACGGAAGCATTTCGAATCAAGTTTTGAGCATTCCACAAGATTCTTGAGTCCCAAAAACAGATCCCCAAGATCAAATATGCAGGAAAGCTTGAAAAGACCTTCTGGTTACCAGGGACAACCGCCGGCCACCGCCATCAAGACTACCAATACCATCAAGACACTGCCTTGCCATCGATGTTCTGGCCATCGGTGGCAGATTGGGGCAAACTTGGCTTGCAAGTCGTGGGTCTTTAAATTGGCTCAAAATTACTCCATTTCCTCACAAATCCTTCCATAGAAATCACTTTTCTTCCTTCCTAGGTGTGCCTTCTCTCTAGATTCGCGCATTCTATGCGTTTCCCAACACCCTTTTCAACTTTGAATCACTAAAAACTCTTGGTTTTCTTTGATTTGGACCAATCAGAAACTGCATCCGAGGTTTCTTTCACCATTTTCCGCATTCCAAGATCATTTTCCCCGATCTTCTCTCGAGGTTAGTTTACTTTTCAGTGCTTTTTAACTTTTCTTGAATTTTCTCTCTCTTAGGGTTTGAATTTGTGCTAAATTTCAACATTTTGCTCATTTTGCATACGGTTCATACATCACACTGCTCATTCATAACACAGTATTCTGTTCATTTTGCGCACGGCTCTTACAGCACCTTACTCATCCCTGATCACACAGTCTCATAACACGGTGCTCTGTTCATTCTGAAAACGCTGGATGGAAAGATGGAATTGGCAGGAGTCAAAACAAACTCAGATGCTCCGAACTTTCCTTATTGTCTTTTGCTTTGCAATCTGGAACGTATGTAGCTTTAGATAAGTCCAGGTTTTATCGTTCACATTTATCGAGGGTGGGCCCTGTAGTTTTCGAAAGAACAAATTTCTTTTTTGCACAAATGTGGAGAATGGCACAGCACTCTAAGCACACAACAAATCATTTTTGAAATTGAGAAAATAAGTTCTCGACCGGGTATTGAGCCTACAACTGAACACAGCAAAGACGACCCAATAACGGAAAACAAAAGGTAAACAACCTAAACACATCGAAACACGCTCGGAATGACTCAAAGCAAGAATCGAGACAAACAAAACAAAAGACACGACACACAGACGTGTTACAAAGACAAGAGACCTCTCAGCTTGTGAGGAGCTAGTTCCCCCGGGTATGTTTCCCACCCTTTCTGATTTGTGATTCTCACATCACTCGGCCCTCAAGCTCGGTTTTTCTCTCAAAACCCTTTTGCTCACTTTTCTCTCGACTTACACCTCTCTATTCTTCAATCTCTCATTTTACATCCCTCTCCGTGGGTGGTTGATGGATAAATTGAAGGTCGTGGGTTCATGCCCAACACTGTTAGTTCACAGTTATTTCGTCCGGTGACGTTTAGTCGATGTTCCGGATGAGGGAGTGGAGTGTTTTGATCCATTCCGATTCGTGCTTCGCACTTGACTTGATACCTCGTTGTTTGGAGGATAAGAGAGAGCTTTCGGCCCTTTACAGACAGCTTCAGCTGTGCCCTTTCTGGCAGGTATAGTGATGATGGGGAAAAGACAGAATACCTGACTCAACTGTGCCCCTAGTTCATCATTTTGACCATTTTTTGTTTTGGTGTTTCATACTAAAACGGTTTTGACCAAAATGAGAGTTAGATTAACATACTTGTTCGATTTTTGATTTGAAAATCATGCAAGTTAGGCTATGAGCACTGAAAATTTCCTTTTTTGGGTCCAAGAAATGGTCCAGTTTTGGAAAATGAAATAATTTTCGAGAAAATAGTCAACCTCAGTAAAAATTTTCCAAAAACTACTTTTGCAAATGGTCGATGCTCAACGAGCATGGAACTTACTCTTAAGATGCGCAACCTCGGATCGGTGGCGATGGAAAATTGCCCCTTGTTTGGAAGGGGGGATGGCAACGGAAAGTTGCCCCTGGTTTGAACGGCAACTCAGGGCAACTCATGGCAACGAAAAGTTGCCCATTTGTTTGGATGATGCCGCAGCATGCTACAAAACAGTCCTCGTCGGTGATGATCGCAAACGAGCTCTCGGACACGGAGAAGACAAAGATGGTCAAAATCAATATATGGACACAATCACCGTGAGAGCATTGGTGGTTGGACCTCAAGAGGAAGTTGACTTCGTAGTTCCGGTTGTCACAACCGAACTATCGGATTCAGAGGAGGCAAAGGTGATCAAAACCATTACATGGACTGAGACGCTATGAAAGCGTTGGGAGCTGGACTTCAGGATGAAGTTGCCTACGTATCCCAAACATGAGAATCAAGCCTTACGTAGTTCGGGTAAGGTACACTCGGGTATTTTAACCTGAACTTTTTAGGCTCTAACTTTTGCCAAGGCGCCCGTTGCGGGTTTTCGACCTTACGAGCTTTATTTTTCTCTTCATTTTCAATTCTTTTCTTTTCTCATTTTTTTTTTGTTCTTTTTTTCTATTTTTTGTTTTTCTTCTTTTTTTTCCTTTTCATCTTTTTCTTCTTTTCTTTTTTTTTTGTTCTTTTCTTCTTTTTCTTGCTATAACTTTTGCCTAGGTCGCCCTTCTGGGTTTTCGGCCCAGCGAGCCTCTCAAGGGTAAAAGTGTAGCAAGTCCATGCCAAATGGTTTTGGGATTGAAGCCCTCTGTATCCAGGAGAGTGGCTGTGGTATTGATTTGCAGGAAAATCCATCACGGTTGCTTCACGAGCTTCTTCCAGTGAGATCTGATCTCCTTGATCCGGTTTTGGTGCCTCTTGCTCGAGGGCTGCTTCAAATCTGGCCACACAGGCCTCACATTGTAGTTGATCGTTGAACATTCTGAACCCAAGGTCAAGGTTTTGAGAACAGAGGGATTTGAATCTTGAGGCTGAGAGTGATCCTAAGCTGCACAATCTCAAGAGTGATTCCACACAGGTCTTCGCAGGACAGCGCAAAACATTTTTTTGAATTTTTGAAATCTTTTAAGGAAACGACTAGTCGCTCGCGCCGAAGATAGTGTGAAACCAGTCTGGATCAAGCCAGGGTCCTTCTTAGTACTTACACTAACAAGCATGATTTCGTTCATTAAGGGCTTAGCATGCCTCTCTTTCTCCCAGTTTGATCAAATTTTTGCAAATCCCGAGGAATTCCTCCATCTTCGTTTTCACCACAGTGTTAGAAAAAAGTTTTGAAAAACTTAGGTCAATGCAATGATTTAGAGGTGCAGAAGAGCAAGTGAAAAGCTTCACAATTTCATTCTAGAATTGTTGGCACAACAGGCTCGAAGTAGCACAAAACACGACAGCCGTAGCTGTTTCATTCAGATTTCCTGGTTGCAACTGGCTCCACAGCAGAGACAGACTCAAAAGAAAGCAAAAGGATAATTACAAAACAAAAAACGGTGTTCGAGGCAACAACCCCGGAATCACCTGATATTCTATACAAAGGGGACTGACTCGCTACAACAAAACAGACCCTTAAGCAAAAAAGACTGACTCAAGACAATGAGACAGACTCAAAACAAAATAAGAGACTGACCCAATACCCAAAGCCAGAGTTTACAAAATTAGCAATGCTGATGCTCCAAAATGCGTGCCAGACGCCACATCCAAAAATGTCATAAGCACTCATGATGATTCACTTCGACTACATAATTGCGATGTCGGTATCCTCAAAATCCAAGAACTCAGTGGACCGACTTGGCCGAGGTAGGCGGAGAATGACCTTATCGTCAATCAAATCTTGCACTTCATGATGGGCGAAACAACCGCTTTGCCGGACCGTTTGCTTATGGTACGCCGTGATATATAGTTGCGTCGTGTTTAGCTGGAAGGGGATGCGGGAGAGGCCGCGGCTCGAGAGGGGTAAGATGCCCCTTTTTAGCCAAAATTAGAAGCGCCCTAGACAAAGGCATATAGAGAGGATGAAAGACTCGGCGCCCTCGAGGTAGATACCTTGAAGTCTGGGAATTCTCGCTAGACGCACTAGCAAAAGGGTCGGCAGGTATAGCCTTGGATTTCTGATCTTTCCCGGGTGCAGGGTTGGGAGCAGAATGAATTGTTCTGGCATGACGGGGCCTATCCCGATTTTCTGGCTGGCTTGTACTGCCAGTGACTAGAGTGGGGAAAACATCATCCACGATCTTGGTTGTGACCGCGAGCACCTGTTGCTTACTCATCTCCCTGGCTTTCAAAGCCTCGACTGCCCACAGCAGTCGTTCGATGGGATTGATGTCTGCCTTCATTTTGTTCTTGCCCCTGGCTTCAACCTGATCAAGGACCTGGTTTGGTGTTGATACATCATAGTTATGATTGGAGGCCATCTCTGGATGGCTAAGCTCGATCACAATCCGCCCCAATAGCGGGGGCTCCTGTGGTACAAAACTTTTAGCATATGGTGCGGGTGGTGGAGAAGTTGATATTCAATAAGCAAGATCTGCCACGGACCTCTGTAGGTCACCTATCATCCCCATTAATTAGAATGTGGTGGGCTCACGGGCCTGGTACAACTGGGGAATCCAAACCGGGTGTGCGGCAGGCGACCTGGGTGGATGCGGTACATCGACATCAGTCTCACTTTGCAAAGTGAGTCCTTGGTCCAACGCGGCTGTCATAACCACGATCTCTTCTGAATTCTGTGCCATAATAAGTCCACTACTCTGAATGGTGACTAACGGATCAGATAGCTGCCTTGCCTTAGCAAAGGGAGAACACTGGCTATTCTGAATCAACTCTCTAAACCTTGTAAGGAAGAAAACAGACAGCATTTCAACCCAAACGGATCAAACACAGGTGTAGCCGAACAACTGTACTCTACCACTGACCACTGTTTCCCCAAAAATTACTGTCCCTAAAGACTGAATCTGATACTCGCAGATAACTGATTCTCAAAAAAAATCGATGCCCGTAGGCCTGATACCCAAACTTTATAAACTGATACGTGCATTCCCTGTAGAGATACAATCTAGAAGCACATAGCAAGTAAAAGAGAGCCAAAACACCCCTATGTTGGGGTAGGGTTTCCCTGTCTTATTTTGTCAGGAGCTAGGGTTTCACTATGCACACAGCGGTTTCAAACAACCTATCATCGGGTAAACAACCTGTCCTAGTTTGGAATGGTCACTATGGATCCGAATATGCACTAGGTCGAATGGTAAAAAAGGGTGCCCCGGTAAAACCGGGGTTTGTGTTCTCATACTGGCAGAGCCCACAACCGGTCAGTCTTATGGTCATGCCTTGACAAGACAAGCCTCCGGCAAACCGTTCAGGAATAGCAGATGGCAAACACGGTGTCCTAGGCGCACCAATGCAAATGCAATGCAAAGAAACACATAAATGTGAACAAAACAAGATATCATGAGTTCGAGTCAAGTTCTCTAAATCCCCAGCAGAGTCGCCAGAAACTGAAGACGCGCCCTTGGGCCTCATGCTACAGTTTGGACTCGATTTTGTTACAGTTCTAAATCTTGAACCAAAGAGTCCAAATCCGGCAAATCGTTTTGAGAAAAACAGATTTTTTAGAAAAGAAGTGCCAAACATGGACTGCTTTGCCAGATACAGAGTCGCCACCTAAATATTTTTTAAATGGGGAAATTTAGGAAACCCTGACTCGGTGCCAAAGGCCACGTGTCCGTCATCACCAAAGTTGTCTCAGCTCGGGAACTTGGGTACGATTGGGGAAGGTCAGTTATGAGCACCCCCTCTCGCCCGATCCGAAGATCGGCCTCTACTAACCATGATATCTCATTTTTGAAAAGGCATGCGTTCTTATTCCGGTTAATTAGCTAGAATTACTATGTGATGCGCACAGCAAAACAAGTATAGACTAGATCGCCTAATTTGGAATAAAGCATTGCATATCCGTTTTGTTTGGAAAATGTTTGGAATTTGCTACTCGCAAGTAGGCTAAAATACAGATTTCAATGAATTATCCCAATTCAAGTAACCCAACCTTCACCCACAGGCATTCAGACAGTTATATCAACTAAGCACTTAGCCACATGGTAAGCATGATATCATATTAACATTCACACTCATGCGAGATGCTAAAGCATAAATACTTACATCGTACTCCGTGCCAAAACAATAAACTAGTTAGCAAAACATGCATGACCCTAGTTCATGTTAAGTGGCTAATGCAACGCATACAGAATGCAACTATAGCAGGCTCGGCTATTCTAATATGGCATGTGAGATGTGACAATCGATACACGTATTCAAATTAGAATTGAAGTACGATGCAGTTAGCATGATGCGCCGAGCCCGGTGCATGCAATACTGATGGATGAATGCAAACATGCAAAGCATAAGTATGCTAATTGAGATATGCCCTAAATCTAACCATTATAAGCGGTTAAATAAAAGGGAGAAAGACGTGAGGTTGGAAGACATACACACACTCATGCACACTTATTACAACATTGCCCTCGCGCAGAGGGTCCGAAAGAATAATACAGTCCCAAATAAATACAGTCCGAATAAATAATACAGAACCCTAATTAATTAACAAATTAAATAGGAAAGCAGTGAATTTGGCATGCAAGCCAGGAACCGCCTCAGCTCTGCTCCGGATGATGACTGATGCATGTTCGGGTTGCTTTGTGCGGAAATCCACTGCGATGCTCTAATTAGCCTCTTTTTGTAATTGTTCTTGGAATGCGTGCCAAGCTTCAGAAAGCTGCTGATTCTTGATTTGCTGCAACAGAGAGCAAGAAAGGAGCATGGCAATGTATTTTCACATATGTATGCATGACTACTCTTCAGGGAGTGTAGTCCTCGATCCTCGTGCCACCAATCACGCATATCGATGCATGATGGCCGAGAAGTCGAATTGCACGACTTGATATGAAATGAATGCACATGTAAAGCAAGTAAAGCCTAGAACTCTATCATGAATCATCAAGAGCTTCGGCGACCGAGAATTGAGACGCATCCCATCACTTGAAGTATGGAATACCCCTCGTTCCTCATGCTCGGATTAACGCTTAACCCGAACAATGCAACACATAAGCATGGCCAACATGCAATATGGACAACCTAACAAGGCTAATGACATGCAACAAGCATACATTATGCAACATGAGCATGTGAGCATGCAAGACATGTAAAGCTAAGCAAGTATGCAACAACATATTATGTGTAACAAGCATGCGACAACATGGTAAAATGGGCTTACACCAACATGGACGGCTCTCAACTAGGTCCAAATCAGTAGCCATTAGATGAAAATGAGACACTCGAAATGCGTGCACTCGTGCACGCAAACCGAGGACCGAACCTAAGGCACGAATGCCACTCTACCAAAGTATGGTAAGGCATGGAACATGGTATGCAAACATGCAAATTTCAGCACTCAAATGTGATGCTAAACAGCCCCAAAACATGGAGATATGGCACCCGATGCATGAGATGAACCCCGAGATGCAAAACTAGGCACATGGAATGACTTACAGCTATACAAAGCATGCATTATTTGATCATGAAGCATGAAGATAGAGTCAAGATAGTCCCAAAACATGGACTTTTCTAGTTCGAAGCATGGCCAAGAGATGCTAGCATGATGGGCTAAATTAGCATGCGATTTTGACTAGCTAGCATGATTTACATGGAAAGTGTATGATGCACATGGAATCTAACCAAACCAGCAAAAATCAGTGAATAAAACATACAAAAATAGGCCCAAATATCCTCTGAAATGCAGCCAATGCATATCAACATGAGGGGCTCCTTTAGATGGCCATGCAAGGGGTTCTTAGGGACATATAAGATAGACAAGTGGCATGACATATACAACTCTGAAAATCAAATATGATAGTCCTAAAACTCACAAAATTGACTCCAAAATCAGTCAACAAAGCATGCAAGATGGGGGGCCTTTAGAAGGCCAAAATGGCCATCAAGCAAGTCAAGGAGAGAGGGGGTCACCCCCCTCTGATTTGGAGGTTCAAAATAGAGGCCAAACCACTAAAAATCCACTTGATTTCAGTGGTTGGAAGGCCAAACAAGGCATGCAACAATAGCTTAAGCATAAGGCTCAAAACAAGAGGCAACCTAGCATACAAGATAGCACATGACCTCAAACAAGGATGGAACCTAAATAAAACATGGAGAGGGTCTCAAAAAAAGCCTCTTTATAGTTTACAACATGCTTCAAAAATGAATACAAATAGGGATAACCTAACATGCAAAAATAGCCCTAAAAGAGAGTCAAAGAGACAAGGGGCAACAGCCGGCCCCAAATGGAAAAGATCCCTTCAACAAAGTTGAAGAGAGACTCAAAATAAGGTACTTTACAGTTTATATCAAGCTATGAAAATAAACACAAGTAGGCCTGAAATAGCATGCAAGAAAAGGGCCTAAAAGTGAGTAAATAGGCAAGTGATAGTTCCTGTCCTCAAACAGAGGAGAGCCCTTCAACAAAGTTCAATAAGGGCTCAAAACAAGCCACTTTACAGTTTACATCAAAGCTCAAAACAGTTCACGAATAAGCCTAAAATACTATGCAAAAATAGGCCTAAAAGGAAGTTAAAGAGGCAAGTGATGAAAGGAGGCCTCAAACAGAAAAAGACTCTTAATCAAACATGAAAAGGGACTCAAAATATGACTATTTTCAGTTAGGGTCAGAGCCCAAAAATACTTTCAAGCAAGGCTTAGAAATGAAACAAAGAAAGACTAGTTTAAGGGAAATAGATGCTTACCCTTGAAGAACAAGTCTTTAGCAACCTTTTGGTCCAAAAATCTGAGCTTCTAGCCTCTGAAGATCAGCCTCAAGGTGTTTTAATGAGTGATGGAAGCCTTGTGCTATGAGGTGTAGTGCAAAAATGCAAAGAAATCTAACTTCCAAGCTCTAACCCTAAACAATATAGAGAGAGAGAGAGATAGATTTTTTCCTTCCAAAATCTCAGAACTTGCTGGAATGAAGAAGCCCTTTGCTTATATAGAGCAATGCAAGGCTAAAGCTTCTTGGACAAGCTTCCAAAGGCTTTGATCCCTCCATACACGTATGGAGGGTAGCAAAAGAAAACCAGCTGGTACAAAATATATGCCTGGAAACCAGCTGAGAAATGGGGGGTGCCGGCCATCAGCAATGGGCGGCAGTGCTACACTGATGGCCGGCAGGTGCTCATCAGTGGCCGGTAGGGGATAAGCCATGGCCGACAGTGCCATGCGTTTGGCCGGCAGTGCAGTATGAGGGCCATTCTGATAGGACCAAGTCAGGGTCCAAAAATGAGGCAAAAAGGATACAGGGTCCGGAAACTCGAACTGGTGCCGTTCCGCCGCGATAGTCGAATGCTGGGCGAGCAATCGAACCAGTTGTTGGGTGTACCTACAAGCACAACCAAGTCTTGAGGACGATAAAAAATGGGGTGGCGGGGCGGAGCGGGCGAGCGAGGCGAGGCGTGAGCCGATAGAAGTTTCTTAGGTTGGGAGCGCCTTGAGGAGCAATAATATATATATATATATTTTAATAGTTATTTTTAAAATATGTTTATTATATAAAGGTGAGTTAAATAGTTATTTTTAAATATATTTATTATTTTTATCTTGGTATTATTTTTATTGATAATATTTTTAATTTATTTATATAATTATTTTTATTTTTAATTGATATATATTATAAATAAATAAAATAACAAATAAAGAATAATAAAATGTGTTAAAATAAACAAAAGATAAAAATTGGATGATTTAGGGCTAGTTCATCATGTTTAAAAAAAGTCAAAAAAGTCAAAAAGTTACTATCATATTTAAGGCCTTGTTTGGAAAGACTAAATAAGTGTACTTTTTGTCTTTTTGAACAAAAAAATTGAGGTTGAAAATATGGATGTTTGGGTTAACTTTTTGACTTTTTATAGAAAAATGTGTAATAAAAAATTGTGAAAATTGGTTTTTAGAGGAAAATTTGAATTGGGAGTTGTGCAGCCGTAATTGTTGACTTTTGGTGAATAGTGTTAACTTTTTAACTTTTTGAGTAACTTTTTGGCTTTTTAGATTATTTGGGAGTACCCAAACTTGGCCTAAGTCACATCATCTTATTTAAGTCATATCATCTCTCTAACACATCACTTCAAACCAAACCCAAACCCAACTCATATTTCATAAAAAGTCAAAAAGTACACTTATTTAGATCATTCCATACAACCCCTTATTTTATAGATTTGATTTGATTTTTTTTATTATATTTGATTTAATTAGATTTATTATTATATAACAAATTATATTATCTATTATATTTATTATATTTTAAAAATGGGAGGGGGGAGACAGAACAGAACACAAATCGATGAGAGAGAGAGAGAGAGAGAGAATAAGAAGAAGAAGCAGATCGAAGGCAAAGGCAATGGCAATGGCAATGGAGATGGTGAGAAGAACGAAGGCGAGAGTGATCGCGAGCAGATCGAAGGTGAAGTCGACATCGAAGGCTGATGTCGAAAGTCTAGGCAATGTCGAAAGTCGACATCGATGTCGAAGGAGAAGGCGACAGCGAGACCAGGTTTCTCTCTCTCTCTCTCTCTCTCTCTCTCTCTCTCTCTCCCCCCTTTACGATCCCATCTTGGACTGGATCGCGTTTCTCTCTCCATAGAAACGCGATTCTTACACGTTTCTTTCTAGGAAACGTAGAATCGCGATTCTTACTCAGAATCGCCACCTGGTTGCACGATTCCTGCAACTAAGATCACCACCATCACCTTCCATGCGAAACAACAAACAACTAACCAACCAACATCACCACCAATACCAACACCATTTTTGCACTCTACAAAATAATTCAAACTCACCTTCTCTTTTCTCCTTATATTTCTTATCATCACCACTTCTCTCTCTAAAAATTATACTTTCTTCTTATGATTCAAATTAGTAACGAACCCAATCCATGGAGTCAAACAATTAATAGGTGTAAACATTTAGATATTTGAAATAACATTGATGGGATTCATGCCAACAAAACCCACTTTATCTTCTCCAAACCGCATGCACACACAAACAAACCCGAAAATATCAGATTTCAGATTCAAACACGCCACTTCAAGCCCTTATATCTCCTTCGTCGTAACTCCGTTTCACCTCATTTTTGCGTCATTAGATTCACGTCACGGCCTAATTTTCATACAACTCCTTACATGCCTCGTTTCACTTCTTTTCACATGCTTTCGGAGCTTTGAAAGTTAACTAAAAATAAGATTTTTCTTCTCGTTTCCGACATTTCTTCGGCCCATCTTTCGGACTCCATAATTTTCTCGATTCTTAACGGTTTTACCCCGTTCTTTCACCAATCTCTTCACCTTACTTCATACTTCATCCTATGCCACATCATTTTCTCACTTCTTCCTAAAATGGGTAGTTTCGCAATGCCAAAATTTGTCTGAAAACCAACTTCACACATTCCAAAGAAACATATCCAAATCTATTTCTTTCTTTTTCATCATCCTTCCTCTTCTGCTGCTTCATCTATAGCACTTTGTGAATGGTGGTTCTTAGTTTTAACGAAGCTGGGCAATGATGGTCATGACGGTCCAACAATGACGATGGAGCTCGTAGTGATGGTGGTCGTGGAGCTTGATGGTAGTGGTTATGGAACTTGGTTGTGAATATGGGTGAAGGAGGTGGATTTCGTGTTGAAAGATGGTGGTGATGATGGTGCTCACAATGAGAGAGAAGATATATATATAGAGAGAGAGATATATGAAGTAATACAATGAAATTATTGAGTGTAAAATATCTAGGGGTATTTATGACTTTTTATTACTTCTGTTACGTCCATCCGAAATTACAGTTTGGTATTAAGTTTAAGAGGTTTAAGTGTTACAAATAAAACTACAGGGAGGCTCCGTGTTTTTTGGCAAACCACAGGGGATAAAGTGTAATTTACCCAAATAAATAATACATCAATAATAATGGGTAACTCTTCAAAAATCCACCAATTGGAATTTAGAACCCAGTACAGCTCAAAAACTAACCGTCCAAAACAAGAAGCTAAATTAGGAATTAAAATCCATAAATTAGGTTCCTCGATAAAATCAAGAATTTTTAGAAACATACATAAAACAGGGTATGAAAATTCAGCTAGAAATATACTTCCAGAGTACTTAGACAACTATCACAATTATAGAAGCATCGTAGCTATAATGCATAAAACCCCAACTATCACAATTACAGAAGCATCATACATATAACTATCACAATTACAGCTGAAAAATTAACCATCCAAAACAGCTAGATAGACATCACAAGAAGCTAAATTAGAAATCAAAGCCAATTAAAACCCATAAATTAAGTTCCTAATTACATAAAACACTGGGTGCTCGCGGATCGGTTTTGTGTGTGGTTCGGATTGCAGGTTGGACCCGCGAGTCCAATGGCCTGCAATTTGGGAAAAGTGAACCTACAACCGCCCTTAGTGTAATTTACGGTTTGTGCAAGTAGGGTTCGCAGGCAATTTGCGGATTGGACTTTTTCCTTACAAAATTTATTTTTGGGCCTTTCTCCCCATTTTCTAAATATTCTTTTGGGTTATAAAAAAATGAACATAAATAATTCTAAAATATATATTATGAGCAAATTTGATAAATAAATTCTTTGTTAATTTTTTATTTTTTACGTAATCTTTTTTAGACTTGTGTATCATCCATATCATTCAAAAACATAAATAAATTAATAAACCATTACCTTAGAACATTCCCTAATGAAGATCAAACACTCAATAACAACCAAAACCCAAAACTGTGTTACCTACAAATAGAGATTCAATCCAACAAAACCCTAAAATAAACTAAGTTTCACCTTTTCAATCCACAATCAGCACCCTGATCCAATTTGTCCAAAATTCTGAAATTTGAGACCTTCCCAGTGATCGTTGATCCGAATCAACTTTTTTTTGGATAAAATAAAAGATTTTGATTGAATCAACTCTTTTTTTGGACTGAATCAACTCTTTTTTTTGCTTTCATGACAGAACCAATGGAAAGGAGGCAAACTGACCTCAACGAGTGAGAGAGATGGGAGGCTACTCTACCCCTTGCCGAAGGTATTGCAGCCGCCGGCCGCCGTGCACTGCCGATTGCCGGTTGCCACACACACACACACATACAGAGATGAGAGAGCGAGAGAACGAGCGTGAGAGGAGAGGCTGCTGAGAGAAGAGAAGATTAGGGTTTAGAAGCAAAAAATATATAATCTGATCTGATGATCCAGAATTCAAGACTCAGAAGCCAGAACAAACCATTTCACCCAAAAAAACAAACTAATAAAATAAAGTGGATAAGCAAGCACAAGTAAAAACACACAGCAAATCAAACTCCCAAAAAGAAAATCTTCCGAGAAGCTAATACGTTTATATATATATATATATAAATGCATACATACCTGAGTGTGAATCGAAGAAGCTAATACGTTTCTGAGAGTGAAGGAAGAACTTTTATAAATCGACCATTGAAGTAGACAAATAGTGCGAGAGAGAACCACGCGAAATCACAGAACTCACTTCTCTCATAAACCCTAACGGAGAAACCCCAAGTATGTTGGGTGTCCAACGGGTCGGGTATTGTTGTTCAACTGGTTTAAATCCATTAAGCCTACACCACCTTCGTTGAGGAATAATTCAGGGTTTTTTAGGGGCCAGTTTTATTTTTAATTTATTTTAGGAAAAATTACTATGTAGTCCTATGTAGGGAATTTATTTCTCTTCTAATCTCAATATATTTTTAATAGATTAATAGGTCTACAGTTTTTTAAGTTTTATACCCAGAGTTCTCGTTTTTTATTTTCCTATTTTTTAAATGACTGTATTATCCTTTGTTTTGAGATCTATATATACGTAAAAAATCAAATATTTGCTCTATTCAAAAAAGAAAATCAAATCTTTGCCTCTGCGATCTCGATTTCTCTTCGTTATGGCAATCTCATTGTGTTGTGTGGTCGATCTCATTGTGCTGTGAGGTGGATCTGGTCGTGCGATCTGAATCTCTGTGTATAGGCGATCTCTGCGTACATTCTCTCTCTCTCTCTCTCTCTCTCTATGTGTGTGTGTATGTGTATCTGGTTTGTATCTGTCGATACATATATATATATATATATATCTGTGTGTGTATCTGGTTTGTATCTGCGTATGTATCTGTCGATACATATATGTATGTATATATAGATAAGCAAATTTGTGTGATATCTGGTTTGTGTTTGGTAATGTTGTTTTAGTTCTTTGTTTTGTGATAAATTTTGTTTGTTTGCTACTTATTTTGTGATTTTTGTATGTGATATAGTGTAATGATTTTGATTTTGTTGATTTTGTTTTTTGTATAGTGTAATGTGTTTTGAAGTTGTAGTTTGAAATTGTGAATTCTGATGTTTTGATACTGATATGTTATAATTGTATAATTTTGCAGTTTGGAATTGTGAATTGTGCAATGTTGGTACTGATATGTTGTAACTGTATAATTTGCAGTTTGGAATCTGTGAACAATTGTTTGCTGGTTTGTGATTTTGTAGTATGGAGAGGTGTTTCAGGTTAATGTGCAAATACAGTAATTCTTGTATTGCTATTAAGATTAGTGAGGGATGTAGTTATCATGAAGTTGTTGAGAAAATATCTACGAAGTTCAAGGAGTTGAGTGTTGGTAACTTTTGTTTGTTTTTCTCTATTCTTGGATATTCTAATTGTATTGTTGAATGTGATGATGATTTGGGGAATATACTGTCAATGGTAAGTTGTAGTGGTTCTCATGTTGTTGATGTTGTTGTGGGTGATAAGAGAATTGTAGATGATAAGAGAATTGTGGAGGTTGATGATGATAATTCTTGTAGGATTGATTATATAATTTGTGAGAGTTCTTTGGTTAACGATTGTGATAATTTTGATGGTTTGTTGCCTAGTTTTTATCTAGAGCCAGAGAGAGTTTTGTTGTCTGCTACTTGGGAGGGGATTATACATAGTGTTGGTCAAGAATTTAAAGGTGGAGTGCCGACGTTCTGCATTGCATTGGCTAAGTATGCAGTTGAGTGTGGTTTTGCAGTGAATTATTTGAAGAACAATGCAGCAAGAGTAACTGCTGAATGTATGATGAAGTTGTCTACGGGTTGTAAATGGTTTGTGCATGGAAGGGTGTTGATGAATTCCAGTAATTTTTTTATAATGAAGTTGGATAATGTGCATACTTGTGGGGTTATCGCTCGTAGATCTTGTAGCAAAATGGTTAGTTCTAGATTTGTATCTGATATTGTGCATAATGATATTAGTGATAATCCTTTGACTCATCCTATTGAAGTTAAAAAAAAAGTTGAAGAAGCAATATGGTATAGATGTTTCTTATCGGGTTGCATGGTTAGGAGTTGATAAGGCAAGAGGTGGATTGTTTAGTGATTTTGCAACTTCTTTTGACCAACTTCGATGGTACCTTGAGACGGATATGAGAACGAATTCGGGAAGTGTGTTTGAATTAGATGTGGATGAAAGTAGTGGGTGTTTTCGGAGGTTGTTTGTGGCATTTTATGGATGTTTGTATGGCTTTCAATTTTGTCGTCCATTGTTGTTTGTTGATGGTACATTCTTAAAGGGGCGTTACAAGGGACATTTGCTTGCAGCAACATCAAAGAATGGTAATCAAGGTATGTATTTATTTGCAGTTAGTATAGGTTTGGTTTGTCAGTGTGTTATTGTATTGTGAGTCTGCTAATTTTTGCAGTTTCATGTTATTTTGTTTGCAGGTCTGTTTCCTTTGGCTTTTGCGATTGTTGACGCTGAAAATCAAGATAATTGGGTGTGGTTTTTAAGTCAGCTGTTAAAGGCCATTGGTTCAGGCCGGAGATTGACCTTTGTGTCTGACCGTCAACATGGATTGCTAGATGCTCTTTCAGTGGTTTTTCCCAATGCACATCATGCATATTGCTTGAATCATTTGAAGAGAAACTTGATTGACAAATTAGTGGGACTTCGTACTAACTATGAGCTGAGTTTGATGAAAATATTAGTTAAATGTGCTTATGCGCCAAATGTTGCTTTTTCCCAACATTATATGGAGAAATTGAGGCGTATTTTTGGGAATGGTAGAGTTGATAGTATGTTGGATGGTTTGCAAAATGATAAGTGGCCAATGCATTTTTTAGAGGGAAATGATATGGTGAGATGTCATCTAATGTTGCCAAGTCTTACAATAATTAGATTGGTGGGGCCCGTGAGTTGCTTGTTACTTGTATAGTTGATATGATTAGGGTTCAAATCATGACTCAATTGTCTAATAGAAGAGCTGAATCTAAAAGATGGACTACAAAATTGTATCCAGTTATGGAAAAGAAGTTGGTGGACTCTTTGAAGCTAGCTAAGTCTTAGGATGTGATTGTTGCTAGTGATACTGTGCTTGAGGTTCATTCTTCTATTTCTTTTTATGTTGATATTGGTATACAGACTTGTTCTTGTCATGAATAACAATTGAATGGTTTTCCTTATTGTCATGTTGTGCATGCTTTGCGTAGTAGTGGTAGAGATGCGTATGATTTCATTGATTCTTTTTTTCATGTAGATTGTTTTAGAGAGTCATACAAGGAATCTGTTTATCCAGTGCCTTCAAGTGAGAGGTTTGACTTTGATGGTGCCGGTAGTTTGATTATCAAACCTCCTATAACGAAGAAGTAGCCCGGGCGGAACAAGAAGAAGAGGATACCTTCTAGGAGTGAGAATGTGAAGCAAATCAAGTGTGGGAGGTGCTTGAAATATGGGAATCACAATAAGAAGACGTGCAAGGCTACTATTTGAGGCCACAGTCTATTCTTTTGGATTTGTATTTGAATTTGAGGAATTATGATAATAAAAAATGTGATACTTGGTATTATGGAAGTAATGAATAAAGTTGGTTGAATTGTTTTTTGTTTTTTTATGTATTCTTTAGTTATTGAAGTTGTTTTGTAACTGTTTTGTTTTGTTTTGTTTTGTTTTTTTTTTTGTGTGGATTTGGTTGGTTTTCTTTTATGGAATGCTGAGAAGGTTGTTGAAAATTTCTTATTGAAACTGTATAATATTGAAATGCAGTTTTACTACATGATTTATTTATTTCATATTTCGTAGTGACAAAACTGTAAAATTTTGCAATTTTATTTTCAATTTTGAAATGCAGTTCATCTATTTGTTGAGTCATGCAATTGGATGCATAATTGTGTAGCATAATTTTTGTTTGAGTAATTGTACGGGCAGCAAATATTCAGGCAAGCTCGTACTCTTTTCTTCCAAGCTCCGTTTCTATCCGATCACCTGCGTACACAACGGCGGTGAGCTACCCGGCGGTGTGTGGCCGGAAAACCCCTCCAACGATCAAGTTAGAAAACACACCAAGGGATAGATAGAGAGAAGGGAGAGAGTTGAGTGTAAGTGTTTTCTTACAAAATGTTCATCTCTTCAGCATGGGGGGCGCAGACATGCTTTTATACCTTTTGCGCCCCCAATCTGCTCCCATTAGTCTCTCGACACATGGTGCTGCTATCCCATCTGTTAGCATAAATCCAGCTGAACATCACCTACCCAACTGTCAGCCCACTCTACTGGGAGCTCGGCAGCCGGGGTGTAGCATCTCACCTGCCTACGGCCATGCTGCACTTCACATCCGAGCGCCCTAATTACCAAGCCCTTGTGAAGCCGAGCTCGGTTGCATTCCGGCAAAGCCGAGCTCGAAATTAGTCGTGCCGGTTAACCTAAGGCCTTCATGCAAGCTACAGGTGCGCGCCTTCCGACCGAGCAACCCAAGAGCCGTGGAACCCTGTGAGGCTGCGGACATTCCAGCCGAGCTCTCACAAGACCAACTTCCGTGACAACAAGCCAAGTAGCTCGGTTCCACACGCCCTTTGCCATTACCGAGCAAGAATCCCTTCTGGATAAGTCCAGGCTACTACAACCCAAATGTGTTCGGCATTACCACGGCCCAACCGAGATCATAAATCTCCCTTTCAATTGCCCCTTAATTCCGTCCGCAAAAGCGTGACTGGGATTACCTATTCCGACCGGAGTAACACTTCCTCGGTCCTCGGTTTGCAAAATGGTGACCGGGCTAGTTGACATTCCTGTCTTCAAAACTTGCCCGGTCGACTCCTTGACTCATCATCCTGTCTCATTAGTTCTGACGCTGCCATAAATGGGGACACATGCCAAGCCTCTATTGGTCCTCGAGGAGCCAACTTAGCCGTCCCCTCAAATCTGAATTTGGGCGGCCTCACCACCTCTATAAACATGCCCCCCTCCTCTTCCCTTCATTCTTACTGACTCTCTCCTATTCCAAGCACTTCTAAGCTGCAGTGCCCTCGCCAAGCCTCCATTCTCGTTCTTACTCTGTGTTTGTGCCTGAAGGGACTGCATCTGCCCCTACTACTGGTAAGTCTTTCGAACTTTTACTATTTCATTTGTTATTCCACACTTTAGGGCACATAACCCTTAGGTTTTAGGATATAGGCATTCAAAATCGTCCCAAACCCTTAGTTTCTTCGCTGTTCTTCAATTTCCCTGATGAACAATGAAAATCTGGGCCGGACCGGGCTCCAGATCTTCCTTAGATCCCAAAAATCATTCAGACCGAGCAAATCTTCAGTTTGTCCCAACCTTAGTAGAAACTGGGGTAGCAAAAGGACTTGGCTGCTTGACCGGGCTAATCTCTTGTCCGCTTGACCGACCGAGCTCCTTGGCTAGCCTTACGACCGAGGTGGTTTGGCACAATCCAGGACCGAGCTAAAGTCAAGCTCGTTTTGCGCGACTGCGCTCCCACTTACAATTACCCTCCTTTTTCCTGCAGAGTCCAAGGGGACCAAAGACCAATTCTGAGGCTCTCAAGGACCGAGCAGCCATCAATTCCTAGTCTGTGCCAAACCTCCTTAGCCGAGCTGAATTAGTCGGCCACACATGGGGAAATTTCGCTTCCTTGTGGACACACCTGCTGCCTTGGCTGCCTTCCAGGAAGAATACGGTATCCCGGCAGACATCCATTTAGAGCTCGGCAAAATAGGCATCAACCCTTGGGGCAGACACGACCAATGCCCCTTCACCGTGCTATCCATTATTGAAGGCGACCTCCGCTTCCCGGTTAACCCTTTGATAACCGAATTCCTGCACCGGACAGGGATAGCACCAACGCAAGTATCCACCAACACCTACCGGATAATTAATGGCGTCCATGAACTAAACCTTAGGCTAGGCACCAACTTGGTCATACAAGTGGTGGATTCGCTTACTACTTAAAAATCCGACTGGGCAAAGAAAAACTTGTGACCGGCACACCAAACAAGGACTTACATGATGACGATTTCTTACGGCACTATGTAAATTGTAAACAAATTGACGCATCGGTTGGCGATGGGTGGTTCATAAGCAAGAACTTCGGTTTCACATGTAAGTCGTGCTACCTTGCTCGGTTAATTAGCTTTCTTCATTATTCTATACTTAAACCATTTTTCTTGTTTCCTCTGCAACAATCCAGGCCTTGCAAGCCAACTACCAATACCCCTACGTGGAAGCCATCCACACCGTACTACGCTACCGTAACCGGGATTGCAACGAACTGCTCGGCTACACTCCAACGTACAAATATTCAGCTCCACGCCGGAGCAAAGTAACTGACTTCCTCCGTGCTCCTACATCTCCTCCAGACCCAACTCTACCGGACGTGCCGCTAATCCGGTTGACCAAAGAACAAAAGATGGCTAAACGAAGTCGCATCAATAACCTCCTCACGACCACCTCGGTAGAGATCTGCATCATCACCCACTCTCCATTCTTGGGGTCAATCCGGTGACCCCCATGGTTGCCTTGCCATCTCATTCTTGCCGCAATCTAGAGCAAGCTCTCCGGGCTGGCAAAAGGCCTCGAGTAGACCCATCTGCCGAGCTGGTTGCCGAGCTAACCACTGAGCAACCCACCGAAACCGTCGAACCAACACCACCATGGCGACCGCAACTAAAGCACCGGGGTAAAGACATCCCGGCAACCGCTTTCGTCAAGGGCGATAAGGAGCACCTGCTCGCTTTTGACCTTTCAAAAGCCCTTTACTTGCCGAGCGACGTGGTTGGAAGCGACCACGTCCCTGACACCCGGTTGGTGAAATCGGCAGTGAAGTCCATGACCAGGGTAAGAGTCCAACTTCTACTGAAATTTTTACAAGTGTTTGCACGGTTTCTTCACTGATCAAATTTGCTTCTTGCAGGCCATCCAAAGCGACACTTGGTCATGGAGCGCATCCATCGACTACGGGAAAAGGCAAATGACACTGCTAGCCAAGTCCAGAGCCTTCAAACCGAGCTGGGCCGAGCAAAATCATCGCTCCAAATTGCTAATGCTGACAACAACAAGTTGCTCGGCCAGCTTAACGAAGCCGAGAAAAAGAGGGATGAGCTCCAGGCTGAGTTGGATGCTCTCAAAAAATCAAGGGAGAAAGAACTTGAGGATGCCAATAATGATGGCTTTAAGGAGCCTGAAGACAGCTACAAAAAGTAGGTCTTCGCCACCCAAGACATCTACTTTAAAGCCGGTTGGAAAGCTGCCTGCGATCAGCTCGGCCAAGGCCCCGAGATCGACGTATTCACCTCTCCGCCAGCTGCCTTCCTGCCGGCGTACCTCGTGCCATATGCCAGCAGCGTCTTGGTAGTGCGGTAACGAGAAAGAACTCGCCAAAAGCGAGGCAAATCTGAGGAAGAGAGTGGCGAGAGCGGCTCGATGAAACGGAGGCCGGTGTCCAGGAGCAAGCACCATCAGTCAATCTGGAGGTAGCTGATGATGAATTCACCAACTTATCCCCCTTAGCTTAGTTTTCTTTTCCTTTGCTTTTTTGCTTTGCATATGTGTAACATGCCCGGGGGGTACCCGCGCGCGTTAAACAGTTCGGACTCCTGAGATCTCTTTGATCTCAATGTCTCACGAGTGCAATGTGAAACACAGATGAGAGTCCAGATTTGGCAACTTTTATTGAAAATCCATTTTATTGCAATTTTGTCAAAAATGGACTGCGTCATTAGATTTTAGAGTCGCCACCTAATATTTTGGGAAATTAGGAAACCCATGACTCGGTGCCAAGGCCACTGTTCGTCGTAACCAAGGATGCTTGGTTCGGAACCTTAGGTATGAGAGGGGAAGGTCAATAATGAGCACCCCCGCTCACCTGATCAAAAGATCGGCCTCTACTAAACCATGACATGACTTTTATTTTCTTTATATGTCCATGTTCTGATTATTTAATAAATCCTAAAATTTACTATGTGAAACATACAAGTATAGACTATGTCACCAATTTTGGAACAACTTGATTTCATGTAGTTTTTGAAAGAGTTTTGAAAATATACAACCCAAATAAATGGAGTTTACAAACATGAAAATCAACATCATTCCAAATGAAGCGACACAACCTCCATCCACTGGCATTCATACAGTTATATCACATAAGCAAATAGCCACATGGTAGGATGCTTAAACATAGTAAGAAAAGCACACACAAACGGGATGCTAAAGCATAAAAACTTACATGTTTGACGACCCGCGAACAAGCTACAAAACAAAGTTAGTAAAACATGCATGATCTTATATACAAAATCCTAATGCAATTCACTCATGATATGCAACTAAAGATTCGGCTTCTAAGATATGACATGTGAATCATCTCAAGAACATGAGGTAGCGCACATAATCACATAGGAATTGATTAAATCCACAAATGCAAACTTAGCCGAATCAAGATGCATGAAACATGGATGCAAAGCATGAATATGGTGAAAAATAAACATGATGTTTATGTACAAATAGGGAGAGCAAGTAGAAGAATGGGATAGAAAGAAGCGGGGATGGGGAATTATTACAATACTTGAAATAATAATTACAAATCAAAATAGAGAGGGATGGGTAGAATATTACATCAAAATAAAAATCTCGCAAAACACTCAAAATAAAAATAAATAAAGTAAAAACTTCGTGTTCTTTGGAACCGCCGGCAGAAATGGGTCAACATTAGGAGATTACGCCATCTTGTTTGGAAGAAGCTAACCGACCGGCCAAATAGGTCGGCCGGCCGGCCAACTAGGCCAAGCAAAACCTGTCTTGTTGCGAAACCAAGAAAAGACACAAACAAAAAATATGTAGGTGGCTCAACTAACCACTACCGGTTAGATTAAAAAATGAGAAAACAAATATAAAATAAAATAAAAAGTGCAAATTTACAACATAAACCTAAAACAATAAAACAAATATAAGATAGAACATGTAAGATTACAACAAAACTAATATGAGACTAATACAAAAAATAAAAATAAATATGAGGTAGAACATGCAAGATTACAACAAAACTAATATGAGACTAATACAAGAAAAAAATAAATATGAGGTAAAACATGCAAGATTACAACAAAACTAATATGAAATTAAAACATGCGAATAAAAATAAATAAATAAATAAATAATTATAAGATAAACAAACCACTAGGATTATAACAACACACTATGAAATATAAAGTAAGAAAATAAATATGAGATAAACAAACTACTTGGATTATAACAAAACACTATGAAATAAGAAGTAAGAAAATAAATATGAGATATAAAATATAAGAAAATGAAAGACTAAAAATTCACTTTCCAAAGAAAGATTGAACTTCTTGATTCCCGAACTTCCTCTTGATCACCCTCAAGTGTAGGAAGTGTGTTCTCAAATTCTCAATTCGAAATTATGGAGTTTATGGTATGGAAAGTGGCTAACTCTCTAGTTTTTCTCACTTTCAATCACTAAGCACTCTTCCTTATGATCAAGGCAATTGATCTTTGGCTATATCAGAATTTTTAGAGTGGTTTTGGTGTATGGAAATGAGGAATTTCAGTAGCTATGGAAGGTATGGGGTGTATATGGAAGATAGGAATATTTTTGGCTCAAAAACTCAATTTTTCTCTCTTTTTTCACTCTTTTCTCACTCCTTTCTCTTCAATTTCGTGGTCCTCCTCCTTTCAACAATCAGATGTATACTTATAGGCTAAGCAAGTGGAGAAATGGTGGAGGATATAGTGGAAGACAAGATAGAGCATAAATGAAGGTAATGGAACTAATGGGAGCAAAAATGGAGCATTATCTTCAATGGAGCAAACACTAGGTAATGGGGGATGAGTATACATGCATTGGAACATATTTGGGTTAGAAAAATGGATCAATGGGTTGTCCCAACCGAACCAAAACCAAGAAAAATGGGCTATTGTTGTTTTGGGCCGAGTCAACAAAATCTGCTTTTAAGTCCAACTTCAAATGGGCATATCTCCCCCATATGGACTTGGTTTTAGGTGGTTCTTGGGTCCAAATTGAAGCCTCAAAAGTCTACTTTCCAATGGTGGTGGCCTCACATTTAAATTCCAAGTGTACAAAGAGATATACCTAATTTAGTAAAGGCTGTCTCGGGCTGGGTCAACAAAATCTGCTTTGAATCTCAATTTCAAATAGGCATATCTCCCTTATTTGGACTTGGTCTAAGGTGGTTCTTGGGCCTAAATTGAAGCCCCAGAAGTCTACTTTCCAATGGTGGTGGCCTCACATTTAAATTCCAAGTGTACAAAGAGAAATGCCTAATTTAGTGAAGGCTGCTCATTTCCTTCTTAATGATTTGATACTCATTCTTTTCCTAAACCAGTTTTCTTTCATCCCCTCCTATTTCCTTTAACTCCAAACCTATAAAGAAGATGTTTTTAAATATTTTTCAAAAAAAGTTCACCTCCCTTCCATTTATTTCCACTTTGTCCTTACTCGGTTTACTGAAAAGTGCAACATTTTAATCGAAATAGGAGCTTCGGGACATTGTAGAAACATTTTTAAAAAAAAACATATTTTGAAAAGAGGGTTTTAAGGTCTAAAATAGTTTGGCCAAAAAATGGGTGAAGGTTGGGATTAAAACTTAAATCCCATCTTTCTTACTGAGAATTTTGTGAGAAACACATTCTAATTGTCATCATCGGATAATCAAAAGAAAGCGCCCAAGTCTTAGGGCCGGTCAAAATGGGGTGTCTACCGTTGCCCCTCTTTGACAGAACTCAAAGTCATTTCATGACGTGAGTGAATGTCAAAGCCTAAAGACAACCCTTTTGACAAGGCCGTAAGACTTGGGCAAACAAACAAGATGTAATGCAAGTGGTTGAACCCAAAGGTTGCCTACGTATCCCTTTGCAAGGAATCAAACCAGCGTAGTTCAAGGGCAGAATGCAAATGATATGCTCAAAATGCAGTTTGAAAGTTGGACTTACACGCTTCGCGAAGCCGGTTTGTTTGAAAATTCATGATTTATACAATGCAATGCAATGTTATGGAGTGCTGGCTATGTTTGCAACTTTCCCTATTCTTCAACAGGGTGACAGACTAGGTTGGTTCAGTTTCTAGAGTTGAGGCGCATACAAGCTATCTCAACCTATGGGGCTGCCATACAGATTTCAAGCCGGGAATACACCCCTGGGTATTTAAACCAGACTTTAGTCTCGGAAATCCCAAACCTTTTGCGTTCTAGGCATCGCCATTCGAACTCTAGTTTCCACCGTCTCAGTTGATCTCCTAGGAACTCATTACAAACACAGTCAGGTGACTATTCTAGATCAATTGAAGTCGTTCGGGCACTTCAAACACCAAAGGAATTGCACCTTTAGAGGATTTAAGGTCTCCTAGACCATGAAAGAAGAGGGTGCATCGCATACAAAAGTGGATGCCACACAAATGTAAATGGGGTTGCATCGCATACAAATGTGTATACCGCACAAATGAAAGAGGGTTGCATCGCATACAGATGTGCATACCGCATGGCGAAAGGGTTGCATCGCATCTGATGTGCATCTGCATAAGCGAAGGGGTTGCATCGCCTCTGATAGATGTGCATACCGCAATCGAAAAGGGTTGCATCGCATACAAATGTGCATCCACAAATGAAAGAGGTTACATCGCATCTGAGCAGATGGCGAAAGGGTTACGCTCTATCTGCATGTCGCATATACCGCTGGCGAAAGAGGTTGCATCGCATACAGATGTGCATATCGCACAACTGAAAGAGGTTGCATCGCATACAGAGGTGCATATCGCACAACTGAAAGAGGTTGCATCGCATACAGAGGTGCATATCGCACAACTGAAAGAGGTTGCATCGCATACAGAGGTGCATATCGCACAACTGAAAGAGGTTGCATCGCATACAGAGGTGCATATCGCGATAAGTGAAAGGTTACGCTCGCTGATCAGATGTGCATATCGCTGAAAGAGGTTGCATCGCATCTGAAGGTGCATATCGCACATAATGAAAAGAGGTTGCATCGCATCTGAGAGGTGCATATCGCATCTGAATATCGCAATCAAAGAGGTTGCATCGATCTGAGGTGCATATCGCATAACCGAAAGAGGTTGCATCGCCTCTGAAGGTCTGCCTATATATCGAAAAAGGTTACTCGCATCTGGTGCATACTTTACTGAAAGAGGTTGCATCGCAAGGTGCATATCGCTGTGAAAAGGTTGCATCCGAATATCTGATACAGAGTGCATATCGCATAACCGAAAGAAGGTTGCATCGCATACAGAGGTGCATATCGCTGGCGAAAAGGTTGCATCGCCTCAGGTGCATACCGAGATCATCGCGTCTGAGGATGTGCATATCGCTAACCGAAAGGTTACATCGCATCTGAGGTGCATCGACAACCGAAAAGAGGTTGCATCGCCTGAGAGGTGCATCGACTAGGCGAAAAGAGGTTGCATCGCATACAGATGTGCATACCGCACAACTGGAAGGGATTGCATCGCATACAAATGTGCATACCTCAGAAATGAGAAGGGGGTTGCATCGCATTCAAATGTGCGTACCACATAAATGAGAACTGATCATATTCACAACTTTCCCTATTCTCCAACGGGGTGACAGACTAGGTTGGTTCAGTTTCCAGAGTTGAGGCATACACCTGAAAGCTGTGCTTTACTCAAATCGAACCTGATTTCTCTAGGCATCACCATCAACCGTATTTAAACCGGGCTTTAGTCTCGAATACAAACAGCTTTTGCGTAATACAGGATATTTACATATAAAGTTTCCACGTAGTAATTGGTCTCCATAGGAACTCATTACAAACGGTCTGGATAATACGAGATATTTACATATAAATACACAGATATGTACATATGGTATACATATGCATATCTGAGACAACGTCTAAATATATATAGATATATACACAGACATATACAATATATATACAGGTATATACGACACAGACATATACGGACCTATACACAAACATATATGGATATATACACAGATATATATAGAGATATACAATATATACGGAGATATACACAGGTGGGGAATATTACATTTGGGCTGCGTCGGTGGGAAGATCTTGATTCTTGAAGGCATATTCCGATTTCTTGTCGACACGCAAAACACGCAAAAAAGAAAGAAAAACACAAAATGCATGGATATGGAATGCGGGGTTTCGAACCCCTGACCTCAAGCTCGGCCTCCGAGTCCTTAACCACTGAGCCGCGTCACTCTTGTGACAACATATACAAACAAATATATATATATACTATACAAGACATATATATACATAAAACCAAAACAAACTAAAAGAACACTCAATGTGGGGTTCAAACCCCTGACCTCAGGCTCAGCCTCTCACTCTTCAACCACTGGGCCTAACCATTGAACCCAAGCCACTCGGGTGACAGAAACAATTCAAACAAATATATATATCTATATATAGGTGGACAAAACATATATATATCAAAACCAAAACAAAGAAAGACTCGATGTGGGGTTCGAACCCCTGACCTCGGACTCAGCCTTTCAATCCTTAGCTCACTGGGCCAAACCACTGAACCCAAGCCACACCTGTGACTCAAATGTTCAAACAAATATATAAGACCTATTTATACATAAAATGAAAACAAAACAAAAGAAACACTCAATGTGGGGTTCGAACTCCTGACCTCGAGCTTAGGCTTTCCGAACCCTGAACCCATTGGGCCAAACCACTGAACCCAAGCCATACTTGTGACACAAATGTTCAAACTAATACCTATATTACATAGCTATACAATATATATACATATATGCATACACAATTCTCCCGCGTTTCTTGCCGCGTTTGACACGCGGGCTTTGCTTTTGTGTCGATTGGCCGACAAAAGCAGCCCCCTCGGTTTGCAAGCCTGCCTTGACCCTCTCCCTCTCTTTGTCTCTCTCTCTCGTCTTCTTCTTCTCTTCAGTATCCACCTTCTTCTTCTTAATCATTCTCTTCTTCTTCTCCTTCTCCATTACTCTTCCACTCGCCTTCTTCTGCTCTCCATCTATGCCTTCTTCTTTTCATCTTCTATTTTCTGCCACTCTTTTGGGACTGCCTTCTTTCCTCTTTCTTTCCATACATGGCTTCGTCTCGCCCTCTTTCTCTGTTTCCGGATCTTAATGATCCATCGAGCTCCTCTAGGCCAAGTGCCTCTGCTCTGACTCATCCCAGTCTTCCCACCCTAACAGTTGAGCTAGTGATGGCTGCTCAAACTGATATTGATGCTAACCACCTCATGCTGAAGTCGTGTATGGAAACGGTGGCCGCGGTCACTAATTTGTCTCACCGTCTGCAAAACAGGACGAGTGAGCTACATCGGGTTAATGCCCAACTTAATCTGCTTCAGCAGATGTACAAGGATGCTGCAGCGAGGTTTGTGCTGGCTGAAGGAAGAACAAAGACTACCTCCATGGAGAGGTAAAAGCAACCAGAACCATTTATGCGGACGATTGAAGCCGGCGTACTTTTCCTTTGATGGTCGGCGAAAAGTTAACTCTTTTGCCGGAAACGCTGAGGCAGGGCCTTCGAAGGCCAATGACAGAAAGAGGAAGAGCTCGGCGATGGAAGAGCCGAGTAAATGAAGCTGGCATGTGGTCGGCATCTGCGAAGACGACGAAGAAGAACAAGAACAAGATCTGTTTGTTTGTTTTTTTTTTTTTATTTCTTTTTCTGGAGTTTGTATTTTTTTTTTTCTGGGCTTGTTTTTTGCATTTCTGGTTTTTCTTCTTTTTTTTTTGTATATATGTTGTTTTTTTGTTTTTTTTTTTTTGGAGTCTCTGTAATCGGGGATGTCCTCCCCTGACTGTAATAAAAAAGCTTCAGTTTGGTATCTCAATGGTGTGACTGGCATATCACTTTGAGATTGATTGAATTTTGAACTCTGAATTGGACATTGATCCATACTGACCCATACTGACCTAAATCACAGAATGATTTAACGAAAGAAAAACGAAGCCAAACAATCCAAAAATACTTATATACACTGACTGGTATAAATACACCGACTGGTATAAATATACTGACTGGTATGAAAGGAACACACTTATCTACACTGACTGGTATAAATACCCTGACTGGTATAAATACACTAATTGGTATGAAGACAAACTAATATACATTGACTAGTATAAATACCCTGACTGGTATAAATACACTGACTGGTACGCATACACACTCATATGAAGACACACTCATATACACCGACTGGCATGAATACACACTGACATACACTGATTGGTATGAATACCCTGACTGATATAATTACATTGACTAGTATGAAGACACACTAATATACATTGACGAGTTGACTCGAGCGGGGAAAGCGGGGGAAAAGATAGAATCACTGACTCGACTATGCCCCTAATTCATTGCCTTGATTTTTTTATTTTTTTTTTTGATTTTTTTTTTTTTTTTGTAAAATGTTTTGATCAACATAAGAGTTAGATTAGCCTACTTATTCCATTTTCTGTTTCAAATCATGTAAGCTAAACTGTGAGCACTGAAAATTTTCCCTTTTCAAATCCAAAGAATGGTCTAAGTTTTGCAAAAATGAAACAATTTTCGAGGAAAATTAGTCAGCTTTATTCAAATTAATCAAAACCTATTTTCGCAAATGGCCGCTACTCAACTAACCTGGAATCAATCATTGAGGTGCATAGTCCCAAATCATAACCGAACCGAGCCGATCCGAATCGAATGCAACCGAGCAAAATCGGACCGAACCGAACCGAACCGCCGAACCGGACCGAACTGAACCGAATCGAACCGAACCAAGTTGACTCGAACCAACTGAACTGAGCAGAACGAAGATACACCAATCAAACACGGATAGGACAACCAAGTCGACTAAAGATACACCAATCAAACATGGACAAAATGAATGAGTTGAAAAATTATTAGGGCCGAACTTCAAGATGAAGCTACCTACATATCCCAAAGATAGGAATCAGGCCATCGTAGTTCCGGCCGAGGTTCACTCGGGTATTGACACTCTCTTTTTGTGCTCTAACTTTTGCCAAAGCCGCCCTTTCGGGTTTTCAACCTTGCGAGCTTTTGATTTTTTTGATTTTGATTTTGTTTTTTGTTTTTTTTTTTTTTTTCTTTTGGGTTTCTATTTTTTTTTTCCTGCTCTAACTTTTGCCTGGGTCGCCCTTCCGGGTTTTCAACCCAGCGAGCCTCTCAAGGATTACTTTCATTTTAACTTGTCCATGTTGATTGGGGAATCTCTAAGCCAACTATAAGAACAACTGCTACACTTGACCGGTAGATATGATGATGTAGGGACTAGGTTACTTGGGTCTGATTTTGCCCCTAGTGTTGCCCCTAGTGTAGTGGATAGGAACTCGACTGTCCTTCAATAATAAAATTCATTCTCTCAAATTCTAGGTTTGGCCTTTCTGGGCAGTCTTCATTGGGAAACAATTCAGTTTTAACTCTTTGATCACATCCAATCTTTTGCCCCTAGTTCAAGGACTGCTTCAAATCTTAAATCACATCCGACCTTCTTGCCCCTAGTTCAAGGGTTGCTTCCAATCTGAATCACTGGCCCTATATAGTTTTGGCTAAGGTTCACTCGAGTATTGACACTCTCCTTTTACGCTTTAACTTTTGCCAAAGCCGCCCTTTCGGGTTTTCAACCTTGTGAGCTTTTCATTTTTCTTTTTATTTTTCTTTCTCTTTTTTTTTCTTTTTTTTTTTTATGCTCTAACTTTTGCCAGGGTCGCCCTTTCGGGTTTTCGGCCCAGCGAGCCTCTCAAGGGTGGTACCTTATTGCCCCTAGTTCAAGGGCTGCCTCCACTTCAACTATGCAAGCCTCTCACTTTTGCCCCTAGTTCAAGGGCTGTTTCAAATCTGAATCACATTCGACCTTATTGCCCCTAGTTGAAGGACTGCCTTCATTTGAATCACATTATGGCCCTTAGTTCAAGGGCTATTTCCAATCTGGATCACATCATTGCCCTTAGTTCAAGGGCTATTTCCATTCATATTTGACCTTATTGCCCCTAGTTGAAGGGCTGCCTCCATTTGAATCACATCATTGCCCCTAGCTCAATGGCTATTTCCCATTCGGCTATGCAAGCCTTACACTTTGGATGATCATTGAATACTTCGAATCAAGGTTTGAAAGCTAAGGAGCTAAGGAGGTCGGACCACGAGTCAAGAGGGATCCTATGCTGTATAATCAATTCCAGGCATGTTTTCGTAGGACCACGCAAAAACAGGTTTTGAAATCTTTTCACAAAGTGACTAATCACTCGTGCTTTTACGAAGATAAGATAAAACCAATTTGGACCAAGCCAGGATCCTTCTCAGTACCCACATTAACAAAAATGATTTTCTTCATCAAAGGCTTAGCACACCTCTCTTCATTTCAGTTGATCAAAATTTGCAAATCCCGAGGAAATTCTTCCTCTTTGTTTTATCAGAGTTTTGGAAAAATTTTTGAAAAACTTTGGTCAATGCAATGATTTAAAGGCACAGAGAAGTAGGCAGACTCTATGGCATTTTTTTTTTTTTGATTTTTTTTTGAATTTTTTTTTTTGTTTTTTTTGGAAAAGAGACTATGACTCAGCAATGACAACAAACTTTTGACAACATACTCAAAAGAAAATGACAAAGAGGACCTAGACAGGACAGAAATGTCTAGGTTAGCACTATCGAAATCAACAGACTCTGACTCATTAGGCTGACTCGAGCCTGACTCTAACTCTACAAACTTGGTGGAGTCAAACTTAGACTTAATACTCAATTCAGAACTCAAAACAAAACCATTCTCAAATTGCCAGTCAAAGTGTGGGTCATCCACAATATTCAAAATAAAGCCCGTGCACTCCACAGGTGGTCACTCCCCAATCACAGAGATGGTCGAAATTTTTTTTGATTTTATGTTTTTGTTATTTTTTGTTTTTGAAGTAATGGTGCTAAACTGAACAACCTGAACCACTCATTTGAATTTGAGAACCCCTGTATAGATCCAATACATTGCACATAACACATAGCAGGAAAGAGAACAAACACCCTCCAATACATTGCACATAACACATAGCAGGAAAGAGAACAAACACCCCTATAGAGGGTAGGGTTATCCTGTCCTAGCTTGAAATGATCTAGGGTTTCACTATTCAGACAAGTGGTATCACACATCTTAGAAATGGGAAAGCATCATGCCCTAATTTGAAAGGTACTATAGCTCACTATATGTACAAGGTTGGCTTTACTCTAGGGGTTGAAGTCAAGGTGACGTTACCAAAGAGTCCTTTGGGTCATAACCAATAAAGATCCCAGGAAATCAGAAGAGTCAAATAGCCTCTCTTCGGAGTCTGAGAACCTTAGATAGCAAAGCCAAATAGCAGAGCTACCTTTTTGACAGATCTTAAAAGGTTACAACACAAGGCCTCTAAAGTATCGTAAAGATAGATGTAGTGTCACAAAAAGTGTGTCTGTGTTCCCACCAACATCTGGGCAACACAGGGACTTTAAGTACACCAATGCATGCAATGCAATAAACATATAATTGAAAATAAAAGTCATATCATGGAGTTTGAGTCAAGGTTTCATAAAATCCCCAGCAGAGTCGCGAAGCGTAACATGCAGGGGTACCAGCGCGTTAAGCGATTCGGACTCGAGATCTCTTTGATCTCAATGTCTCACGAGTGCAATGTGAAACAGATGAGAGTCAGTTGGCAACTTTATTGAAAATCCATTTTATTGCAATTTTGTCAAAAATGGGCTGCGTCATCGATTTGAGTCGCCACCTAATATTTTGGGAAATTAGAAACCCATGACTCGGTGCCAAGGCCCTTTGTTTCGTAACCAAGGATGCTTGGTTCGGAACCTTAGGTATGAGAGGGGAAGGTCAATAATGAGCACCCCCGCTCACCTGATCAAAAGATCGGCCTCTACTAAACCATGACATGACTTTTATTTTCTTTATATGTCCATGTTCTGATTATTTAATAAATCCTAAAATTTACTATGTGAAACATACAAGTATAGACTATGTCACCAATTTTGGAACAACTTGATTTCATGTAGTTTTTGAAAGAGTTTTGAAAATATACAACCCAAATAAATGGAGTTTACAAACATGAAAATCAACATCATTCCAAATGAAGCGACACAACCTCCATCCACTGGCATTCATACAGTTATATCACATAAGCAAATAGCCACATGGTAGGATGCTTAAACATAGTAAGAAAAGCACACACAAACGGGATGCTAAAGCATAAAAACTTACATGTTTGACGACACTTGAACAAGCTACAAAACAAAGTTAGTAAAACATGCATGATCTTATATACAAAATCCTAATGCAATTCACTCATGATATGCAACTAAAGATTAAACTTCTAAGATATGACATGTGAATCATCTCAAGAACATGAGGTAGCGCACATAATCACATAGGAATTGATTAAATCCACAAATGCAAACTTAGCCGAATCAAGATGCATGAAACATGGATGCAAAGCATGAATATGGTGAAAAATAAACATGATGTTTATGTACAAATAGGGAGAGCAAGTAGAAGAATGGGATAGAAAGAAGCGGGGATGGGGAATTATTACAATACTTGAAATAATAATTACAAATCAAAATAGAGAGGGATGGGTAGAATATTACATCAAAATAAAAATCTCGCAAAACACTCAAAATAAAAATAAATAAAGTAAAAACTTCGTGTTCTTTGGAACCGCCGGCAAAAATGGGTCAACATTGGGAGATTACGCCATCTTGTTCGGAAGAAGCTAACCGACCGGCCAAATAGGTCGGCCGGCCGGCCAACTAGGCCAAGCAAAACCTGTCTTGTTGCGAAACCAAGAAAAGACACAAACAAAAAATATGTAGGTGGCTCAACTAACCACTACCGGTTAGATTAAAAAATGAGAAAACAAATATAAAATAAAATAAAAAGTGCAAATTTACAACATAAACCTAAAACAATAAAACAAATATAAGATAGAACATGTAATATTACAACAAAACTAATATGAGACTAATACAAAAAATAAAAATAAATATGAGGTAGAATATGCAAGATTACAACAAAACTAATATGAGACTAATACAGGAAAAAAATAAATATGAGGTAAAACATGCAAGATTACAACAAAACTAATATGAAATTAAAACATGCGAATAAAAATAAATAAATAAATAAATAATTATAAGATAAACAAACCACTAGGATTATAACAACACACTATGAAATATAAAGTAAGAAAATAAATATGAGATAAACAAACTACTTGGATTATAACAAAACACTATGAAATAAGAAGTAAGAAAATAAATATGAGATATAAAATATAAGAAAATGAAAGACTAAAAATTCACCTTCCAAAGAAAGATTGAACTTCTTGATTCCCGAACTTCCTCTTGATCACCCTCAAGTGTAGGAAGTGTGTTCTCAAATTCTCAATTCGAAATTATGGAGTTTATGGTATGGAAAGTGGCTAACTCTCTAGTTTTTCTCACTTTCAATCACTAAGCACTCTTCCTTATGATCAAGGCAATTGATCTTTGGCTATATCAGAATTTTTAGAGTGGTTTTGGTGTATGGAAATGAGGAATTTCAGTAGCTATGGAAGGTATGGGGTGTATATGGAAGATAGGAATATTTTTGGCTCAAAAACTCAATTTTTCTCTCTTTTTTCACTCTTTTCTCACTCCTTTCTCTTCAATTTCGTGGTCCTCCTCCTTTCAACAATCAGATGTATACTTATAGGCTAAGCAAGTGGAGAAATGGTGGAGGATATGGTGGAAGACAAGATAGAGCATAAATGAAGGTAATGGAGCTAATGGAACACTAATGGAGCTAATGGGAGCAAAAATGGAGCATTATCTTCAATGGAGCAAACACTAGGTAATGGGGGATGAGTATACATGCATTGGAACATATTTGGGTTAGAAAAATGGATCAATGGTGTAGACACCCCATTTTTGACCGTCCTCAAGACTTGGACGTCACCGTTGGAACACTCGGTGATTACCCATATTTGTGTTCGTTTGGAGTTCCCGGAGTTCTCGGCTCGCGCGCCGTGCCTCAGGACCTCCGAACTCGACCGTTTGTGTTTGGTTTTGCACCAAACACTTGTGATTTGCCTTGGAAGGGCAGGGAATGCTTTATGAGGCATCCCCACACTGCCGAGGGCTAGAGGCCCTTGGTGTTTGTAGTTATCCGGCACTATTTTGTGCCGGTCGACACTATTTTGTGCCGGTCGGCACTATTTTGGGCGAAATGACCAATTTGCCCGGCCGACCAATTGTGCACTTGCTTTACGAGATATTTTGAGCGGCTTTTGAGCATTGCTTCCCTCCATACGTGTATGGAGGGATGAGGTCTTGTTTGCTTAGCTTGTAAGTTTACAAGCTCTATAAGGAAAGCTCTCCCTCTTGACTTAGGGTTAGCATTTTTCAGAGCATCAGCCATTGTTAGAGAGCTGGAGTTCTGGTTTTTAGGGTTAAGTTAGATACATATATCATATCTCTCTTTTTCTCTTAGTACACTAGGTGTTTAGTTCACACTATTGCACTAAAACACCTAGAGTTCCACCTCTCTTGGTTACGAGGTTCCAAAGGTTGGTTCTTGGCGTTTTTGGTGGTTTGGAGCTCAAAGAAGCAACAACATCAACTCTTGTGAAGATAGTCAACAAGGGTGAGAAACTTGCACTTTATTCCCCATTTTTGCACTCCATCTTTACCTAGTCTAGGACTGTTTTTGTGCTTAGTATATAACACATAAAAGTTCTGATTTTTAACCCTCTTTATTATATCTTAAGAGTGTTTTGTGGTTTGGGGAGGTTTGACCCCCTTTAGACCTTGAAAAGGGTCCCATTTTGTGCTATTTTGGAGAGATCCGAGATTTTGGTGATAGGATCTCTTCACCACTGAAATCTTGAGGGATTTCAGTGGTGAAGAGCATGCCTTGAAGTCTCAAGAAGGAGAGGGCCACCCCTTCTCCTTGATGTCCTTGAAAAGGACAAATTTTGCTTCCTTAAGAAGCTCTATGCTTGAGTGTGTGTTGAGCATGTTTGGCTTGTTTTCCATGCTTATATTATCATGATATAACATGTTTTCAAGTTGGTTTTGGTCTCCTATACATGCTTAGTATAGTTGCCTTGTAATGCCTCCTTTATGTCTTGACATGCCTAGGTTGTTTGCCCTATTTTCTAGCATGTTTTAAGCTTAGGTTTGTGAAGCTTGTAAGCTTATTTTGCCATGATTTAGCTCTGTCCATAGCTATTTTGGCCAATCTTGGCATATATTTGGTAGCCTCTTTGTATTTGGCTTGTTGGCCCCAAAAGCATGAATATGTGGTATGCTATTCTAGCTTTGTTTTTGATGATTGGAACCATCTAATATGCCATTTCAGTCCTTCATACATGTTTGTTTGATTGCCTTAGTGGCCTTGTTAATGCTTTAAGAGCTTGTGTTAAGTGCTCTATGTTTAGGCCTTATTGCATGCCTTAGATTCCATGCTTCCTAGATGCCATCTAGGTGGTCATTTAGACTTAGTTTTATGTGTTAAAACTTTGTCTTTAAGTGCTTGAATATTGCCATGTATGATTGTGCTAAGTGTGATTTAATGCCCTATTAACTTGCTTTAAGCCTAGGCCATTTGCATGCTTTGTTTGGAATGCTCTATTGCATGATTTGGTATCATGTTTAACATGAATTTCAGAGCCTTAAATGCATGCTATTAGTCCATGTTTGGCCTCTTTAAGTATGTATGAGAATTGCTTTGGTTTGCCTAAGTCTTGGGCCTTAACACTTGCATATGTGTGTGTGCATTTGGTCTCATTTTCTAGGCATTTTGGCCACTGATCTTAGGCCTTTTAGGGTTGCCTAATTCATGTCTAAGTCCATTATTCCATTGGATTGCATGCTTGTATTATATGCTTGTTTGTCTGCTTGCATAAATGCATCATATTGTCCATCTTGCATCCTAGATGACATGCTTAGGATTGCACCACATTAACATACATACCGAGCCTCTTGAAGTGAAGTATGATAGAGGTTTGGCACCCTTATTTGATTGTTTGCATTGCATGTATTTGAAATCAAATTTGCACTCTTGGTTCTTAGGGCCATCACGCATGGAAATGCGCGATTGGTGGTCCGAGAATCGAGACACATGCCCTCTCGAGTCCATAGCATGATGAGGGATGTGTTTGGTGCATACATGCTTTGATTTGCATTGCCTTGCCTTTGGTTTCCTCTCTGCTTTGTCGATTCGCGAGTTCTGCGAGGATAAAGGGCGATCGGCACTCTTTAGTGCCGGCCGGCTACCTCTTGGCAGCCGATAATGAAATTCAGAGCCGGTGGATTCCTTCTTCAGCCGGTGGCTCCCTGCCTCGGCCGATAATGCTCCCGATTGCTCGAGGCACTCTGAAGTTTTGGAATTTTCAGAGAAAGAGAGCGGAGAAGCAGAGCACATTTGCCGCAGCGATTGCATTTAAAACAGCGTCCGGGCACCTGGCGATCGACCCTCCTTCCGAGGCATTTATCGCTTAAATAGATTAATTAGTTTATTTATTTAATTTAATTAATTTGTAATATTTAATTAGCTAGAATAGTTAATTATTTATTTGGTTTTGTATATTCTTTTGGTCCCTCCGAGCGAGGGCGCAATTGTAATAAGTGTGCGTGAGTGGGTGTATGTCTTCCAATCCCCATTTCTTTCTTCCCTTTTATTTACCCGCTTTCGATGGTAGATTAGGACATATTTAAATTAGCATACCTTATGCAATGCATGTGTGCATTCATGCATTTGTTTACATACATCGGGCTCGGTACATCATACAAACTGCATCGTACTTTCAATTCCAAGTTGAATACGTGGTAGTTGTTGCATTCCATGTGCCATGTTTAGGGTTAGCCGAGCCTACTCTAGATTGCATCTATGCCTGTGTTGCATTAGCCACTTAACATGAACTAGGTCATGCATGTTTGCTAACTAGTTTACTTTTTGGCGCGGAGTACGATGTAAGTATTTTACGCTTTAGCATATCGCACGCGTGTGAATGTTTACCATGACAGTATGCTTACCATGCGGCTAAGTGCTTACATGATAAACTGTTTGAATGCCTGTGGGTGGAGGTTGGATTGCTTGAGTTGGAACAACTCGTTGAAATCCGTATTTTAGCCTACTTACGAGTAGCAAAAGAAAACAACACGTTTTTCGAGACAAAACGAATATGCAATGTTTATTTCCAAGTTAAGCAATCTAGTCTATACTTTTGTGTTGTGCGCATCACATAGTAATTCTAGGTTAATAACCGGAATAAGAACGCATAAAGTTTTCAAAAACGGATATCGCGGTTAGTAGAGGCGGTCTTGGACGAGGCGAAAGAAGTGCTCATAGTGACCTTCCCGATCGTACCCAAGCTCGAGCCAAGACCACTTTGGTTATAGCGGACCACGTGGCCTTGACGCACCGAGTCAGGGTTTCCTAAATTTCCCAAAAATAAAATATTTAGGTGGCGACTCTGTAATCTGGCAAAGCAGTCCATGTTTGGCACTACTTTTCAAAAATCTGTTTTCTCAAACGATTTGCCGGATTCGGACTCTTTGGTTCAGATTTAGAACCGCAACACCAAGGGAGTCCGAACTGTAGCGCGAGGTCCCCTCCGCGGACGTGCTACAAATGGGTTGTCCCAACCGAACCAAAACCAAGAAAAATGGGCTATTGTTGTTTTGGGCCGAGTCAACAAAATCTGCTTTTAAGTCCAACTTCAAATGGGCATATCTACCCCATATGGACTTGGTTTTAGGTGGTTCTTGGGTCCAAATTGAAGCTCCAGAAGTCTACTTTCCAATGGTGGTGGCCTCACATTTAAATTCCAAGTGTACAAAGAGATATACCTAATTTAGTAAAGGCTGTCTTGGGCTGGGTCAACAAAATCTGCTTTGAATCTCAACTTCAAATAGGCATATCTCCCTTATTTGGACTTGGTCTAAGGTGGTTCTTGGGTCTAAATTGAAGCCCCAGAAGTCTACTTTCACATGGTGGTGGCCTCACATTTAAATTCCAAGTTTACAAAGAGAAATGCCTAATTTAGTGAAGGCTGCTCATTTCCTTCTTAATGATTTGATACTCATTCTTTTCCTAAACCAGTTTTCTTTCATCCCCTCCTATTTCCTTTAACTCCAAACCTATAAAGAAGATGTTTTTAAATATTTTTCAAAAAAAGTTCACCTCCCTTCCATTTATTTCCACTTTGTCCTTACTCGGTTTACTGAAAAGTGCAACATTTTAATCGAAATAGGAGCTTCGGGACATTGTAGAAACATTTAAAAAAAAAAACATATTTTGAAAAGAGGGTTTTAAGGTCTAAAATAGTTTGGCCAAAAAATGGGTGAAGGTTGGGATTAAAACTTAAATTCCATCTTTCTTACTAAGAATTTTGTGAGAAACACATTCTAATTGTCATCATCGGGTAATCAAAAGAAAGCGCCCAAGTCTTAGGGCCGGTCAAAATGGGGTGTCTACAATATGTAACCGGGCTGTCTGCCCCACCTTTATACTTCTATTTACATCAATGAAAAAGATCTAATTTCATCAAGTGTTTGCACGGTCCTTAATTGAGATATCTTCAACTGAACAAAAGACCTCGGCTAAACAGTCCATCTTGCTTAACTTAACCGGCAGAAACATCTTGGATGTAAGCATATAATTGAACAAAGCATCAACCCTTTCAACCGGAATAGACATCTCGGTTGAGATTTGTGAGTTGAACAAAACATCAACTCCTTCAACCGGAGTAAGTCATCTCGGTCGGAATACGTGAGTTGAACAAGACCTCAACTCCATCAATTCCTTCAACCGGAGTAAGTCATCTCGGTTGGAATCCGTGAGTTGAACAAAACATCGACTCCTTTAACCGGAATAAGTCATCTCGGTTGGAATTCGTAAGTTGAACAAGACCTCAACTCCATCAATTCCTTCAACCGGAGTAAGTTATCTCGGTTGGAATCCGTGAGTTAAACAAAACATCAACTCCTTCAACCAGAGTAAGTCATCTCGGTTGGAATTTGTGAGTTGAACAAGACCTCAACTCCATCAATTCCTTCAACCGGAGTAAGTCATATCGGTTGGAATCCGTGAATTGAACAAAACATCAACTCCTTCAACCGGAGTAAGTCATCTCGGTTGGAATCTGTGAGTTGAACAAAACATCAACTCCTTCAACTGGAGTAAGTCATCTCGGTTGAGAATTAAAAAAGCAATAACCAGAATGCTTAAGGCAAAGAAGAGTCACTTCTATATATTGACAAAAAGAATTACATTATGAAGTGTAAGGCAAAAAATTCCTTTGCACAAAAAGAAAGCAAAAGCTAGAAATAATATAACTTGAGGTTGGCCGCATTCCATGGCCGAGGTATTGCTTTGCTATCCAAGTCCTCCAAGTGGTATGCCCCCTTGCTCGCCAGACCGGTTATCTTGTAGGGTCCTTCTCAATTTGCCCCTAGCTTGCCTTCACCTGGCACTAGGGTATTGCCCATGACTTTCCTTAAGACCCAATTACCTACTTTGAACGGTCTGGGGTGCACCGTTTTATTGTACTTCCTCGAAAGCTCTTGTTAATAGGCGGCCACGTGGATGAGAGCCTTTTCCCGACGCTCTTCCACTAGATCAAGTTCCAGGGCAATGGCTTCGGTGTTCAGCTCGGGCTCAAAACTTTCGCTTTTGAGGGTGGGCAAGCCAACTTCCAAAGGTATGACCGCCTCCATGCCATAAGCCAAAGCAAATGGAGTTTTCCCGGTAGAACGCCGAGGGGTTGTTCGGTAGGCCCAAAGGACGCTGGGGAGTTCCTCAGCCCACTTTCCCTTTGCCTTCTCCAGCCGTTTCTTTAACCCATCAAGTATGGTCTTGTTTGACGCCTTCTCTTGACCATTAGGCTAGAGTGTTTAGAGAGTTGTAGAATTCAATCTTCAAATCGTCACAAAACCCTCTGAATAGGCGACCGTCAAAATTGGTGCCATTATCAGAGATCAGAATTTTGGGGACGCCGAACCGTGTTACCACATTCTGCCAGATAAACCGCTTCACGTCTTTCTCCTTGATTGTTGCCAAAGGCTCAGCTTCAACCCATTTGGTGAAGTAGTCTGTGGCCGCGATGAAGAACTTCCGGTTGCTAGGTCTTTGTTGGGGCGGCCACTATATATCCGGCCCACATCGCAAAGGGCAAGTGGTGAGGAAGGAGTTCCTGGCCGGCTGGTGGATCTGGTGGGCGAATTTCTGGCACTTCTTACACTTGCGAACATACTTACGTCCGGCTTGCATCACGCCACCGATGTTTGCAAAATAGCTCGGTAGGCCAGGACACGCCCCTATGTGATGCACAGATGCCTTCGTGAACCGTGCAGAAGGCTTCCACCTTCGCCAGTGCACACTTGGTGGGGACGGTGAAAGACTTTCTGTATAAAGCGCCTGAAGGAGAGAGCCAAAACTGCTCTGACTTCACCCGTACTTTGTGTGCTTCCTTCCTGTCGGCTGGAAGAGTCCGTTCTTTGAGAAAGAGGATAATAGGGTCTATCCAAGAGGGACCTAGCTCGGCGCAGAGTACTTTTGTCTGCCCGGCTTCCTCAATACTGGGCCTCGGAAGGAATTCTATCAAAAGAGGGTTGGGAAATGTACTGTCGACCATCGAAGCAAGGCCGGCCAACTCATCTGCTCGATCGTTTTCTTCTCGGCCAATCTATTGGACCTTGATCGCCTGAAATCGCTTGATGTGATTCCTGACCAGAGCTTGATACTTTGCCATTCTGTCATCCTTAGCTTCGTATACCCCCGAAACTTGGTTAACTACAAGCTGGGAATCACTGTAAACCATCAACTCGGATGCTTGCATCTGAAGAGTGCTCTTGAGCCCGGCCAAAAGTGCCTTGTACTCTGCCTCATTGTTGGATGCTGGGAAGCCAAGGGTGATTGAGTGCTCGATAGTCAGTCCGTCTGGCGAAATCAAAACTATACCTAGCCTGGCACCGTGACGGTTCGAGGCTCCATCAACAAAAAGTTTCCATATCTCCCCCACAAAGAGCTTCCAACATTCTGAGGGCTCCTGAGAGGTTTGAAGGTTGATAGGATCACGGCTGCTCGGCTGTTTGGCTTCAAGTTCTGTGCTGACTGGTTCCACTTCAGCCCCCCTTGGTGATTCGGCGCCGGACTCAGCAAGTTGATCTATAATGCCTAAGTCCGTAGGCGGATCACTAGGTTGCGGTATGATGCTGCCCGCAGGCTCTGTGCCGAGAGGTTCCACTTCTTTTCCTCATGGTGATGCGGTGCCGGACAGAGCAGGTTGGTCAGTGATACCCTACTCTGTCATCGTATCGCCAGGTGGTGGGATCGTACTAACTGAAAGTGCTTCGACGGGGCGCGCAAGTTCCGCGTCGCCAATACTGCCAAGCTGTTGTACTTCGGTCGGGCTTGCATTCACCTCTTCATCTGCCTCGGCAATATCGACCGGGCATACCGAATGAGTTCCAAGTGAGAATTCAGCAACGAAGTCGGCCAAAGTCTGGGCTTTGATGGCAGTGCGCGGCTGGAACTTCAGATAAAACAGTCCCAACTCGACCGCCCACTTAAGAATTCGACTAGAGAAGTCTGCCCGTTTGAACAAAGCTTTGAGGGGGAACTCGGTCAAGACGATGATGGTATGAGCATGGAAATAGTGCGCCAACTTTCTGGAAGCCATCATCAATGCCAACGCAAGCTTTTCCAGCTCGGATAAGCACCGCACTGACTACATGGTGCGATACGGCCAGATAAAGGTAGAGTTCTTCTCTAGGCACCGGTGTGACCAACAATGGTGCGGAAGACAAATACTCCTTGAGCTCGACCAAAGCCCGGTCACACTCTTCATCCCACGAGAACTTTGATTTCAAGGCTTGAAAGAAAGGGCGGAAGCGATCTGATGATCGGCTTCATCGATTAAGCTGACCATTAGGCGAGATCTTTGCGTCCTTGGCGAGCTAGGTTTTAACTCTTGCGGCTCGGTTGTGTGTAAGTGCGCTTCAATACCTCGGTTCGTGACTAGGAAACCCAAAAATTTTCTGAATCCCACGCCGAAGGCACACTTGGACGCATTCAGGCGTAGTTTGTGCTTTTTGAGAATGGCGAACATTTCGGCTAAGTCAGACAAATGGTCTGCTTGATGCCGGCTCTTTACCACCATATCATCAATATAAGCCTCCATCGTCTGGCCTAGAAGAGGAGCGAATATCTTGGTTTCCATCCTTTGAAAAGTTGCCCCAGCGTTCTTCAAACCAAAAGGCATGACTCGATAGAAGAAGAGTCCCCTTGGTGTAGTAAACGAGGTAATCTCTCAGTCGGGCCCATGCATGGCAATCTGATGGTAGCTGTGGTAGGCGTCCAAGAAACTGAGCCTGTTATGTCCAATCGTTAAGTCCACAAGTTGGTCAATTCTAGGCAGAGGGAAGCTGTCTTTCGGATAAGCTCGGTTGACAGTTTTGTAGTCGACGCAAACTCGCCAATTTCCATTCTTCTTAGGCACCACGACTGTGTTCAAAATCCACCGAGGGTAGTGTACTTCTTGAATTGCTCGCGCCTCAAGCAAGTTCTTCACTTCCTCCGTAACTACCTCGGCGTGATGCAACGCTGATCGTCTTGTTCGTTGAATGACCGGCTTGGCCCCAGGGAAGACTTGAGATGATGGCATATAAAACTCGGATCGAGACCGAGCATGTCGTAAGGCGACCATGCAAAAACTTCGATGTTGGCCATCAAAAACTCAACCATCTCAGTCCTTTCTTGGGCTGTAAGGCTTGAGCCGAGCAAGAAGAACTTGTCCGGATGCTCTGTATCTATTCGCACCTCCACTAATTCCTCGACAGCTTTGTCCTCGGCCTTGGTGCCCATATCGTCAAGGACTCCGCGGTCCTCCGGTCCCTCAATCATTTAAACGAATCCTTTGGCAGCTCGGCTGCCGTTGACTGCCACGAAGCATTGCTTTGACATGACCTAATCGCCCCAAATCTCCTCAATTGCCCCCATAGCCGAGGGGAATCTCATCACCTAATGATAGGTCGACGCCACCGCTTGCATAGCGTAAAGCCATCCCCTTCCAAGGATCAAATTATAAGTAGATGGCACCTACAACACCCAGAACTCTACTTGTTTGACCACGAATCCTGCTTTGATCGGCAGGATAATCTTTCCCAAAGGCCACTCTAGTTGTGAGTTGAAACAAACCAGTGGTGAAGTTGCCGGGGCCAAATCCGTATCTCGGAGCTTGAGCTGTTTGAAAGCGTCGTAGTACATGATCTCGATCGAGCTTCTCTGATCGATCAAGATCCGTTTGACATCAAATTCCTTGACGCGGAGTGTAACCATGAGGGCATCGTTGTGCGGCATCTAAATGCGCTCTAGGTCCCTTGAAGAGAAACTGATCACATCTTTCACTTCTGTCTTCCCCCTCTTGAGCACAGGCTGAACTGACAAAACTTCCCTCATGTGTTCTGCCTTTTTGATCATTCCCCGGAGCTCGCACACACGCGCCGGTTCCACTATGCCGTGGATGACATTAACAACCCCTTGTGGTGGCGCATCTCGGTCATCCGGTCCCCGCGGGTCAACCGGAGCTTGATTGGCCTTCACGCCCCCATCAATGTAGAGGTCCAGGTGTCCGGCTGCGACTAGCTCTTCCGAGTGTTGCCTCAAAGGCAAACAGTCCTCTATTCGGTGGTCGCACTCCAGGTGAAACATACAACGGTACCTCGGATTGAAGCCCTTCTGTCCGTCGCCTAACTTAGCGGGAAACCGGACATACTCCTCGTCACGGATTTCACTAAGTATGCGATAGATTAGAATCTTGAAGACCGTAGTGATGCCTGTCCTTGCTTTCAACCTTCTGTTTGCATCGGCTACGTCATCTCGAGGCTAGTCATCCCGGTCATTACGACGTCCCCTACCTCGGTTTTTGCGATTCGAGCCACGGTCCGATTCCTCAGCGTGGTCACTTGATCGGCTGGACTCTTGTCCGACCGCGTGTACTTTTCAAGCCGATCTCTTGTCTGTTGCTACCGGAGTCACCTTTACGGTAGATGCTGACGCATTATCCTCTACTTGGATGTGCTCATTGATGCGTTGCATGAGCTGGCCCATGGATGTCGGCTGGTGCATAGTGAGCGAGTCCCGCAGTCTATGTCTGACCGGGAGACCACGCTTGTATTGTGTGATTGCAAGGTTGACCGGGCAATGCAAGATCTCGTTGAAGGTCTCCCAATATCTGGAGTTGTATGCCTTCAATGTGTCGCTCGGTTCCATCTTTACACTCAGTAGGTGGTCAACTTCCTTTGGTGTTTTGGTGTTGGTTTTGAAGCGCGTCACAAAGGCTTCGGCCAACTGATGCCGCCTTTCAATGCTCCCCTCCGGCAACCTCTCGAACCATTTTAAGCCTAGTTCGCCTAAACTTGACGGGAAGATAAGGCACATAAGTGTGTCATTCCGCCTATGTCCGGCCATGACCTGTCGGAAGTGGTTTACATGCATGTAGGGATCGGTTTTTCCGTCGTAAAGTGTGAACTTAGGCTGGTGGAAGCCTGTCGGAAGTGGTGTTGTTTCTATCTCCAGGGAGAATGGGGTGGCACTCAACCTGGCCAAGTCTGTATCTAGAAGGAGTGGCGCCGCTTGGCGGGGGTGGAGGCATTCCGACCTCCTCGTTGGCGTGAACCCCATAAGATAGCCGCTGGAACGCCGGCACCCTCTGAGCCTCCCGCCGGCGAGCTTGTTCCTTCAAAACTGCTCGCAAATCTTCTGAACGAGTGGAATAGGAATACCTCGACATCGTCACCGGACGTGAGGGCTGGTAGGTGCTGTCTTGTGCGCTGGACTTCTCTGCACGCATATCGAAATCACCAACCTTATAACTTCTGGTAATAGAAATGGACGGAGTGCGTCGCTGACTCTGACTGCCCGAACGGCAGGGTTGGGTGCGCTCACTGTGGTCTCCCACTCCAGCTACACCCTTCCCTTTGACATACCGCTTCAGCTCCTCCATCTCCGCCGCCATCCGCCGAATGACGGCGTCTTGGTCCCTTAACTTATGTTCCAGACGTCGGGAGTGTGATTCTCTCCGCCGCCGATGACTGTTTGGACTCCGTGAATGACCATAACTTCTTCTGCGCTTATCTCGCGTGTCTCCCGACTGTCCTCCGAGGGATGTCTCCAAGTCTGCCATTGGAAGGATGATAGGATGTCCTTCTCTCCGTCAGGTAAACTCTGGGGTAGCTCCATCAACGGCGGACAATGGAATCTCGTCGTTGTTCACCATGGACGGCGATCAGATGAGCCTGGAAGGCAAGGTTTTATCTGTCAAGTTTCCCACAGACGGCGCCAATTGTACGGGCAGCAAATATTCAGGCAAGCTCGTATTCCTTTCTTCTAAGCTCCGTTTCTATCCGATCACCTACGTACACAACGGTGGTGAGCTACCCGGCGGTGTGTGGCCGGAAAACCCCTCTGACGATCAATTTAGAACACACACCAGGGGATAGATTGAGAGAAGGGGGAGAGTTGAGTGTAAGTGTTTTTTTATAAAATGTTCATCTCCTTAGCATGGGGGCGCAAACATGCTTTTATACCTTCTGCGCCCCCAATCTGCTCCCATTAGTCTCTCGACACGTGGTGCTGCTATCCCATCTGTCAGCACAAATCCAGCTGAACATCACCTACCCAACTGCCAACCCACTCTACTGGGAGCTCGGCAGCCGGGGTGTAGCATCTCGGCTGCCTACGACCATGCTGAACTTCATATCTGAGTGCCCTAATTACCAAGCCCCTGTGAAGCCGAGCTCGGTTGCATTCCGACAAAGCCGAGCTCGAAATTAGTCGTGCCGGTTAACCAAAGGCCTTCATGCAAGCCACGGGTGCGCGCCTTCCGACCGAGCAACCAAGAGCCGTGGAACCCTGTGAGGCTGCGGACATCCTAGCCGAGCTCTCACAAGACCAGCTTCCGTGACAACAAGCCAAGTAGCTCGGTTCCACATGCCCTTTGCCATTACCGAGCAAGAATCCCTTCTGGATAAGTCCAGGCTACCACGGCCCAACCGAGATCATAAATCTCCCTCTCAGTAATGAAACTACATAATTTTGCAGTTTTAAGAATTATTAGAAACAACCTGATGAAACTACATATTTTTGCAGTTTGAAGAATTATTAGAAATAACCTTTGCTGTATGAAAATATATGCAACCATAAACAAGTACACAAACAATCAGAAGAACAACCACAATAATAATAACAAGAAGAAGAGCAACAACAATATCAATGACAACAAGCATTTTCATCATAATAACCAGAAGAAGATCATTCCCAAAAACATATAAAGTACTTGTCACATGTTAAAAAAAAAAAATACAAAAATATGTTCACTTGAATATTTGTATTGTCAAGAAGTTTGTTCATTGTTTCTATGGTTTGGTATGTTTTGTCAACATTTGGTAGTGCTCGAGTTTTCAAGATCGGTTCTCATCATTGAGGAATTGACTGATGATTTCTGCTTGAAATTTGACCCACTCAGTTGGTCGAAGTGATTTCTGCACGGGTTGTCAGTTAATATATTGGTTGATAACATTGCAGACGGCGATTGCATAATCATTCCTACAAAGTTTTAGATGAAGTTAATTAGTTAGGTAAAACTGCAAAATTTAGCATATTGGAACATTAGTTTATTGATTTTGTATCTTACAAGTGTGGGGTTTGTTGTGTGCATTCCTCAATTGATGCAATTACTGTCTCGCACTCTTGAGATAACATGTTTCTTTGATTGCTGAATAATGCTTTATTCCATCTCAGTTGATGTTGTTGCTACAAAATAGTTAGTGGGTGTTTTTGTTAGTTATAGTGATAAGTTGAGATGTTTTGAAAGAAATGAAACTAAGTAGGAAATTTTATTTAACTTACAATTTCCTTTGCAATTTCAAAGTATTTGTCGTGGCAATCTTTTGTTGGTCTCAAAGAGTCATAGTGCCTCCATATCCCATCAGCATTGTCAAAGACCACAATTGTCCAATGGTTGTCGTGGTTGATTGGGAAATGGATATATTTGTTTTTCATTCCTTCTGGAAAATGGTTGTCCATCATTTTTTCTCTCAGTGCTTGATCTTGGTTTTGTAGTGGAGTCTGTAATTTATATATATGTTTGAAATATGTTTTAAAACTATGTAGTAAGACATGTTAAGAAAGTAGAAAATTTTGCAGTTTGAATAATATTGAAAGGTATGTTAAGTTTTGCTTACATTGATGAGTGTTGAGAAAACGTAAGATCTTCCCGCGTATGGATTTCTTGCAAAGGCTAGGTCATGTTTCTCAAATTCTTCAATGGATGGTTGAAGTGCCAATTTCATTTCTGAGAAGGCATCAATGACCTGAAACATGTTATATATGAGAATGTGTTAGGTTTGTGGAATAGGTTATTGAATATGAACAAAAACTGTAAAATTGTGCAGTTGGAGACCTATATTCCCATATAAGGGTTCCCTATTGGTCAATCTGCATATATGTAAAAAGTATACGCAATTTTCATCTCCGCTGCCAGACCAGACACAAGCACTTGATTGTGTGTTGTTGATGAGTTGAATTTGGTCTTGGTCTTTTTTGGATAGGCTATGCCAAACCTTGTTTGTTTTGCGGCATGAAATGGCGAGTGGCTTGTTTTGGATTGATTCTTCCTTGAAATCATCATCACTTTTCAATACTTGAAGTTGTGTCTTCTCTTGATTGGCATCCTCTTTTGGGTTGGTTTCAGTAGTAACTTCTTTCTCTTGGCCAATATCTTCTTGCATCTTTTCTTTCTGCTGTTGTTTTACTTCATGAGCACCCTCTTTTTGCTTGGGTTCAGTAGCAAGTTCTTTCTCTATTTCGATTTCTTCTTTTTTCTTTTCATTCTTCTTCTCTTTTTCTTCATCGGTACCCTCTGTTGGTTTGGGTACATCAGCAGCAGTTTCTGTCTTGTTCCTTGTATCTTCTTTGGCTTTTGTCATTGGTTAGTATTCAAAATCTGGGTCATGTGCTTGTTTTCTTGGCGGACATTTCCTTTAATTGATCTTCTTTTTTATGCAATTTAGCCATGAATTTTTGTTCCATTTCTTGCATTTGTGCTCTCATGGCTGATATGAGCTTGTCCTTGTCATCCTCTTTGGTTGATATTTGTGCTTGGTCATGACCTATAAAAATGTTAGATTGTGTTTTGGTTAGTTTAATTAAATTTTGCAGTTTGTTTCAGTATTAGACAAGAGTTTACCTTGTGCATGAAATGTGTCAGATTTCTCTTGGAGTTCTTCTTATTGTTCTATCCTTTGTTCTTCTTGTTATTTTGCTTGTTCTCTTTTTTCATGTTGTTGTTGTTAGTCTATCAGTTCTTGTTCATTGACTTCTTGTTGTTGGTTTGTTTGTTGCTCTTCTTGTTCTTGTTGTTGGCCTTCTTCTTCATCAGTGTCTTCTTGTTGATCACCTTTTTCTTTTTCTCTTTCTTCTGCTTCATCATTGTCTTGTTGTTCATCAGCTTCTTCTTCTTCTTCTTCTTCTTCTTTTTCTTCTTCTTCTTCAGTTTCTTCTTCATCAGCGTCTTCTTCATCAGTCACTTGTTTTTTTTCATCATCACACTCTTCTTCTTGTTCGTTACTTTATGGTTCTTCTTGTGATTTTTGCTTTCTTTTTTTTTGTTGTTGTTGTTGTTCTTCTTGTTTTGATTCTGATTCTGATTGGTGTTCTTCTTTGAGAAAGTCATCATCATCACTGTCTAGAAGTCTTTTTTTTTGTTGCTTTTGTTTTTTTTTTTTTTCCGCTTATTGTCCTTTTTGTGGTCATGTTTCTTTGCTGAAGAGTCTGTTGATGTGCTTTGATTGATATGCAATAACTGTATTTCTTGTTTAGTTAGGGTTAAAGCACTTTGGTCAACCTGCATTGGAACAATGTGGCATATATCTGTAATATTGTAAAATTGGTCAGTTTCATAAGATGAGTTGTACTGTGAGTAATGTGGGTTAAGTGTCGAAATATGTTGTTTGAAACTTAAATTTTTTACAGTTTCATAATATGAGTGATGTTAAATAGATTTGTGCGTTTAAACTATAAACTTTTGCAGTTTCATAACATGAGTGATGTTAAATAAGTGTGTGCTTTGAAACTGAAAACTTTTACAGTTTTATAATATAATTTGTACTATGAATAATGTGAGTTAAGTGTTGAATATATGTTGTTTGAAACTGAAGAATTTGACAGTTTCATAACATGATTATTACTATAATGACTGTGAAAGGAGTGTTGAATAGATTTGTGCTATGATAGTATAGAAGAGTTTGAATACCTTTTCAAAGTGAGCAAAGCTGATGTGTTTCCACTTGGAGTACATTTTGCCAATGTTCCATTTCATAAACCTTGGGAAGCCTTCTTTGTTGGATGGTCTGAGGAGTTTACTGTGTTCACAGTACCAATATTGTAAAAAAAAAATTGAAATATGTTAGAGAGTTAGAAATAGGTGGATGTTTGATATTTTTGTGTGAAGTAGTTAAGTAATGTGTTTACCAAGAGTAACATGACGCATCTAGTAACATGACTTGGGTTGTTGTTTGCATTTGCCATTGAATTCATCAGTGTATCTTTTATTGCCTCAACCCAATTGTACTTCTTGATGTTGTTGAGATTGTTAACATAGTTGAGGAAACTCCAACTGAGTGTATGGCCTATTGTAGGCATGAGAAGTTTCAAGCACAAGTAAAGAGTGATGACCCTTGCAAGATCTTGACGATTATTGGTTGATTTTCCTTTTTTTTTTTATTTGTTGAAACATTTTGGTCAAAGACTTGACATCCAATCTCTTTATTGATTTGCATCTTCGTTTGTAAAATGCAAGCTCAAAATCCTTTGGTCTTGCATAGGATTTGGTGGTGATGCTGTCTTCTCCACAGTCGATACCAAAAATAAGCTTGACATCACTGTTTCTGAGTTTCATTTCCTTTTTGCCAAGTATAAATGCTCGTTTTCTTTTGTTGTAGAGTGTTGTCATTTCTGCTACAATGGAATTGTAGCATCTGCACCAAGAGGCCTTCAGTTGTGTTGAGGAGAGAGCATTTATAATGGGCCAAAAAGGGATTTTTTCCAGCTCTGTCTATTGGGCTTTTGTGAATTTGACCCCCTTCAACAGTTTGATTACTGTTCCGATGTTGGAACGGTAATTAAACTGTTGGACTCTCTTTGCAGGGGCTGCTGCTTTTTTCCCTTTTGATGCCTTGGTTTTTGTTTTGGGAGTTGATTGGCTTTCTTGGAGCTTTCTTGGAGCTTTCTTGTTTTGGTTGGAGGAGCTTCTTGTTTTTTTGTTGGCTTTCTTTTGTTTGTTTTTGTTGTGGTTGGTGTTTGTTGCGTGAGTGGGGTCTGTGGTGTAGTTCTTGGGCTTCTTCTTATAGATAGTGTGGTTGTTTTGTGGGTTTTTTGGTAGGGTTTGTTTTGTTTGGTTGTTTTTGGTTGTAGTGGTTGGGTTTTTTGTGGAGAGGGAGATGTTGGTGGCATTTCAGTGGATACAGGCGAAGGACTGTCAAAAGAGGAGATACTTCCCTGATTGGATTTTTGGGCATATGAGTTTGTTTTTTCCAATATCTTCTAACAACTATTTCTGAAAAAATGAAAGTGACAGCAGGGCATGAGTAATATAGTGACAAAACTGTATAATTTTGCAGTTTAATATGAAGTTGTATCTATTTGTTGTTTATAGTTACAAAACTGTATAATTTGATAGTTTGATTTGCCCTTTATAATAAGTTAACTATTTGTTTTGAATAGTGATTAAACTGTGCAATTTTGCAGTTTCATTTGCAGTTTGAAAAAATTTAGATATGTTACTTGTAGAGTGATGAAATGAAACTGTATGATGTTGCAGTTTTTATAAACAGTATCAACAATAAGAACAACCCATTGTATTTTGTAAACAGCAACAATAATAACGAGAAGATTAAGTATTCAACGAAATGTAGCAACAATATGAAGAAGAAAAGCCAATATTGAACAACAAGAAGAAGCAAGAACAATAAGAATAAGAATAAAAATAAGGTGTTGAATGTGTAAAAACAGAGATTTATGTATAAAAACAGTGTATTAGAATGTTTAAAAACAGGGGACTTAGAATGTTTTAAAACAGGGGATTATATATAAAAGAGGATTTATGCATTTTGAAGTATGTAAAATGTGTTTCACAAGGTTTTTTTTTATGAAAGTGTTGAAACGGTATATACAAAATATGAAAGAATAATGTACAAATTTGAATAAAAAATAATGGATAGGTGAAGAGAGATGTTACTTTTTTTTTCCCTATTTCTGTGAATCGAAAGTTAGGAACTACAAATTTAAATCTCTTCTCTTCTCTTCTCTTCTCTCTAATATGTTTTAGATCTTTTTGTTTTCTCTCGACTTTCTTTCTCACTCACTCTTTTTCTCTCTCTTTCTATTTTTCATCTTTCATCTCTCAACCATTTTTGAAACTCACACCACCACCACACACCGTCACCACACCTACTGCCATCATCTATTGTCGGCCGTCATTGCTACCACCACCATTGGCTGCCACTACCATCAATTACCAACCACCTTCACTATTGTAGTTCTACACTTTACTATCTCCGATCTACACTTATCATTGTCAATCTACACTTTATCTTGCAAGTGACGTTGACGTCAAGTTGGTGGCGAAGAAATACTTGGCATTTAGGCGAGCCGCCCGATGGTGTGGTACGTAGTGGGTTTAGGGACTTATTGTTCGAGTAGGAATATTTCGGTTTTTCTCGTTCCTTCTCTTCGATAAGAATAGGGATTTGAAATGATACAAATTCCTCTTCATTCTCTATCGTCATCAATCTACCACCACCATCATCGATCTACACTCTATCTTCTCCCACTACGCTTTATATCTCTGATCTACATTTTTACTTTTCTGATCTACACTCCACTATCACCAATTTATACTCTATCATCAAAGATCCTCTAGAAAAACATCGACAATCATCCCGGGATCTAAAAAATCTTCCCGGTTAGAGATTTTTTTTCTTTTTAATTTGGTTTTGTTTGAGTTTGGTTTTTAGCATTTTATTTTATTTTATTTTTTTCGTTTTGTTTTGAATTTGTAAGATGATGATAATGATAATGATAAAAGATACAGAGATTTTTTAGATCACACTTATTTTTCTTATTCTCTCTGTCAATTGCTTGTAAACCAATGTTTGGAGAAATTTGTGTCAGTGATAAATTTATCACTGAGAAAACTATTTTCTATATGTAAGTATATGAATTTAATTTTTTGAATGAATAAGTGAGGGAGTGTGCATGTATGTAAGTGTGATAGTAAAAGAGAGTAAGTGATTAACTGATTTGATAAATATTGATACAGTAATAAATTTATCAGTCTTACTTCTTTTTTTATATATAAGTGTGTAAATATGTTTCTTTAAATGAATAAATGAGGGATGGTATATGTATGTAAGTGGGTGTTTGGGAAAGGGCTACTTTTTAGGCTATTTGGCTATTTTAGTTTTTGTATTTAGGAAGATGGGGTGGATTTTTTTGTTGGATTGTTATATTGGAAAATGTGTTTGAAACGATTGTGTGATACTAAATGATCAAAGTACCCCTAAAGACAAAAAAAAAAAAAAAAGAAGATGTTATTGCTGATGTGCCAGTGAGGACACTTCCAACGGCTACTTGTACAATTTATTATTATACAAATATTTGTTTGTAAGAAATTCACAATCTATATATTAGGAATTAAAAGTAAATTTACAAATTTGTAAGCAATTGGTATATTAACTAGTATACCAACATAACTTATGAAATTATTATTGACCTCACTAATTATACAAATTATAAATATCCAAAATCTCTAAAATTATTACTAATCATCTGTCAGTACATTAATTGGTATCCGAATTGGTGCATATAGCATTATTTATTTGTAAGCTAGTTTACTTGTAATTATAAAATAAGAATTTAAAAAATGACAAATTTCTAACAAATTTGACTTTTAATTCTAAAACTACGAATTAAAATAAATTACAAATTTGGGCAATATTTGAATTTTAAATATAAAATTTAGGAATTAGGAAATTACAAAATTGTAGCAAATTTCAATTGTTCTTACACAAATTACAAATGAAAATAAAATTATTAGTCAAATTTCCTAGAACTTTGACTTTTAACTATAGAAATTATGAATTAAAAATAATGACAAATTTGTAAGAAATTTCACTGTTAATTTTTAAAAATTATAAATTAAATTATTAAATTGGCAACTTGTCAGAAATTTGACTGTTAATGTTTAAAAATGACGAATGCAAATAATTTACAAGTAGCCAAAAAAAAATCCAAATTTTCAGTATAGAAATTGCAAACTAAAAAAAAAAATTACTATTTTTGTAAGAAATTTGACTTTGTATCAAATTTTGAACTTTGCATTCGGTTCAAATTTGAAAAAAGTTGACTTTGAATTATATAAATTACGAATATAAAAAAATGGAAACTTTGTATTAAATTTAACTTTTAATTCTGAAATTTACGAGTTAAAGTAAATTACAAATGTCTAAGAAACTTGACTTACAGATATAAAATTTACAAATTACAGACATTTCCAAATTTTTAAGAAACTTGACTTTTCATTCTAAAATTTACGAATTTACATGCAAATCGTAATTTCGTACAAAATATGACTTTTACTTATAAAAATTACGAATTAGAAAGTAATATAAAAACATAGAACAATTTCGTTTCCCATAATTTAAGTCCGTAATGATTTTTACAGTTTTTGCAACGAATTTGCGTCCATAATTAAAAGTCATGCTACGTAGGTCAAATTATGACATTGTACAACAAATTTCGAATTAAAAACAACGATTTCACAATAGTCCCTGATTGTGTATATAAAACAAATAATCGCGGATGCAAACGCGAACTCTCCTCATATCCACATCTGTATCTCCAACCATGAGGCCATCGTCCAGATTTTCCCCTCCGTCTCCAGGGGCGGGCATGTCATCCGGAATTGATGAACATCCGACATGTTCGTTGTGGGTGCTAGCAGCTATATCATGTCTACGGATGAAATTATGTAATGCCATTAATGCACCAAGCAATGGCACCTGCATCGACACAAAATCGTAGTCCAACATGTTTTTCAGGAACTTCCAATGTGATTTTCATACTCCAAAAGTCCTTTCCACCACGCTCCTCAATGGCGCGTGCGCCTCATTAAACAATTCTCTTGGGTTATTAGGTCGTCCATGTTCCCCAGAACTATGCTTAGTGATACCAAAACCCTTTGAATGATGTCAGATACCCCTTCTTGTTTGGATATCCCGCATCCACGAGATAATATTTACCTATATTTGTTCAAGAACACTTTTACGTACATATGACATAAACCCTAACTAGTACTCAATTTAAAATGTGTTACCTTCCTATGGGTACGCGAACGATACATGTTCGTTTTCAATTATTTCCTTGAAGATGCGACTGTTATGCATGCTTCATTTCCAACCACAAGAGATGAAAATGAAGTACATGTTGAAGTCGCATACTACTAGTATGTTTTGGGTTGGATACGCTTTGCAACCATAATATGTGCCTGTTTCATGGGTAGGCAACATGGCTTGTACATGAGTTCCATCCAACGCACCAATACAATGCTATTACAATTCAGTACAATACACATGTTTCACGAACACCACATTACAAAAATAAACTAGTAATGGCAACTGAAATACTCACCTTGAACGGTACGTGTTTGCCTTTTGATCGCAAATATGGATGCTTATTATTTTGATCTCTTGTGGGCTTACAATGGTCATCTGTGAACAACTTCATTGCATCCAACACTACATGGTAATGTCGAGACACAGTTTCTCCCAAGTGTTGAAACCATTCCTGAATGTTTCGGTTAGTGTAGCCATCCAAGGTATGGATGAACATGGCAACACTTTCTTTAATGTGTAATCCATGGGGACTTGTAGGTACCCGTCAATCGAAGTCCCTTCGTAATGTATCATACAAGGCTTGAAATACATACAACAACATATGCAAATTGTGTTCACAATTGCCTAAGTGCCCATCAAATAATTCTTGAATCCATGCACGACCGGTCAAAATAGAAGTTCGATGTGGGGTCTTTTCTATGTACTTCACGTAATATTCCGTTGTTTACTGTGCTACTTCAACGATTATGTTGTTTTGTAGGTCTTCGTGTTCTTCAGCAATTTCAATTATGTCATCATCATTATTTCGATGGTTACTAGATTGACCATTCCACATTTATCAATTCCTGAAGCCTACAATGCACACAACACACACATCAATTGTCAACTTGTAAAATAAGCACATTTAAAAATAATGATGACAAAAATAACGACACCTATAATACATCCACATCAGTATACCGAAAAAAGAGAGTAATTCATTCCATAAAGTTCAACCATTAAAGTTGTCAATTCAGAAAATAAAGGAAAAACCACGATTCCATAAAGCAATACTTTAGTGTAACTGCATAAAACATTTATAAGATAACGTTACTCCTCTTCGGAAAACAAGGAATGCTCATGCATGTACATACTTTCTACCAAAAAAAGCCACTGTTTCTGCTACTGAATGCCTCTGTTACACGGTAGAACACTTGCACTGTTGTTCACCTCCAGACCAACTCTTCTCTACTTCAAAAGTACACTGCTAGATTTTGCACAGGTGGTCGGCAGAGGGCCTGCCGTCCACTGATGATGGCCTGCCGGTTATTGATGATTGGATTGTCCTGCTGCAACAGAGAGCAAACAGAGTAGGGATAGGGTATTCTCAAGGGTTTGTTTGCATAATCTACCTCTCCTTATCATTTGAACAGCTCAAAGAAGTAGTAAATTTGATTCGCAAACCACCAATGGATGCAATTTCATTATATGATGGCTTATGAATCAAGTGTGCAAGTTCAATGAATGCAACAAAACAAGACTCTCAAAACCACCTCCCTATTATGAAAGATCAAGGGAAATAGTTGACAATGAATCTTGAATCGTTTTCATCACTAATGAGTATGAAACGACTCAAGACTCAAAGGTTCAATTAATGTCTGATTAAACCCAAACCAAATTATTATCTTGCTCTTTTTTATTCACCAATTTTATTACTCAATTTTAGTTACCTCTCAATTCTTTAATCAATTAAGTCCGCAAATGAATTTGAGTCCTCTAATGGAAAGAGAGCTCAAACCAAGTGTTGCTTTGAGCATGAAAGAGACATTATACCGTTCGTAATGAACCCCCAAATAGATTAAACCATTAAGCATGACACCTCAATCTCATGCTTAAACAAACAAATAATTTGAAACCACTTTCAAAGCAAAGAAAAAGCCAAGAAATGAGGGAGGTTGCAGAGGTGATTAAAGGTGATAACAAGTAAGAAAACACTAAATAAATGCAATCAAGTCAAATAAGGTGGTGTCTAAGGCCTAAAATACCAAACTCATGAGGACAATTACACTACAAGCATACAATATAAGGCTCAAATGCAATGAACACTTAATAACAGTCCTAAAACATACTAAATAAGTCCTAAAATATGCTGAAATTAAGACAAAAATAGCTAGGACAATAAGCTAAAACATGGATCATATTGCAAAACAAAAGGAGGGGAAGCTAACCTCTCTAATTTTGGACTTCAAACCATGATTTTAGCCACTGAAATAACTCTGAAAATCAGTGTTTAAAAGCTCAAAAAAAGATAGTGTAAAGGTGGGAAACACAAGGGTAAAGGCCTTGAGAGTAAGGTGTAAAAAAGGGTGAACCACCCCTCAACCCTTATTGGCCATAAAACCCAAATTTCAGCCCAAAAATACAGAGTTTGTACAACTCAAAAATAAAGGAAAAATAGTAAGAAAAAGAGTAAATAAAGCAAGTAGAAAGCAAAGCTTTATACCTCTGAAGAGGAGAACTAATTCTAGGCAACAAATCAAGACAAACACACCCTCAAGAGCTCAAATAAGGCTCAAAGGTACCTTAGCTTAAAGATGGAGAGGTTTGGTTTAGTGTGTATAGACAAAAGCTTGCAAAAAGCTAAGAAATTTCAAGAGATAGAGAAAATTGTAGAGAGAGCGAGAGACTAAAAAAACCAACCTTAAAAATGGAAGGGGAGGCCTCCTATATATAGAAAACCAAGCAACTCCCTTAGAAATATCTATACATACACCTGTAGGAAGGTGCATACATTCAGCCTAGCGCACTGGTAGAAAAATATCTCAAGAAAACACATTGGTGGCTTCAAGAATCTGAAGCAATGGCCGATGACCCATAGTAGTTCTTTGGTAGGCCACAAGAGGTTGTAGGCTTGAAAATCCAAGGTTTTGGTCCAAAAACAAGGCAACAAGGGTGTAGGGTTTGAAAGGCTCAAAGTGTGGTATTCTGCTGAGGACTTCGAGCACTTGACGAGCATATATACTCATCATTCGGTGTGCAAGCGATGACATCCAAGTCATAAGGGCGGTAAAAAATGAGGTGTCTATACATCCATTCACCCATAACACCAAATTAAAGCAACAGTAATAATAGCGAAGTTAAAATAAAAAATATATATATATATAAACACAACACAACTAGTCCATAAAAACCGTACTAAAGCAAAATAGTTGGCATCCAATTTTCCCTATTGAAGCCTTCAATGCCTTCAATGCCGCAAGCCACCTGACCACATTCTTATCATCAAGCATGCACATCAGTATCTCTCGGTAATCCACATTCTTTAACGCAATGCAAGCAAAATGGAATACATGGGTACTAATAAAGTCGGGTATAGCCATAATCCTCTGCATACATGACTTAATGCCATACTTTTGAGATGCACCAGTTCGTGCCTTACCATGAGATGCTTTTGTGACTGGACGCCTCAGATAGATGGTTGAAAATGTCCGCAAGTACTAATGCTCCACTCGAGATTTTCTTTGACTTTCCATTTATACTATCCCCTTTCTTCCTCTTTGCCCCCCAGTCTGCTTCATCAATGTGGACGATGGGGAGTTTAGAGGTGAGTCAAACATCAGTCTGTAAGGCTCAGTAAATGGCTGCAACCTAGGAGAGTCAACTGAATCGGATTAATCGTTGTCAACATCCGCAACTTTCTCGTTGGGGGTCCAATGATGTTTCCTAGTTGCGATTGCACCTGTGAAGACTTTGCACATCAAATCTTCATGCTCTAATGGTTTGGTCTTGAATTTGTAGGCTATCTTGTTTGTTTGCAAACGAAAAATGAAAAAAAAAAAAAAAAAAAAAAATCCAACAACAACAACAAGAAATTAATGACAGTAATAACAATAAAGAATTAATTAAAAATTTAATAACAATTAAATATTTTAGTGAAAGTAAATTAATTTATTATGTATAATTAAATTTAGCTTGTTACATACCGATTTCAGTTTTTTCCACCACTCTTCCGACATTGTGAACAACCCGGTTGCCGTGTCAAACCTAATACCGGTGACACCCCTTACTACTGTCCATCAATTTGTTCCAAGCCTGCCATTCATTTTTCAAACTAAGGTACTTGTTCTTGAACTATTTCATTTCATGACGTCTACCCATGCACTTAGCGAATTTCGGTGCAATTTCCCTATACCTTACTACGGTGATGGATGTACCTACTTTATGTCTCGTTAAAGTTTTATCCCTTACACACTTGAAGAAGATTTCTGTGGATGCATTATCCCATGTTGCTTTATGTGCATGTTCCAAATCATCAACAAATCCTTTTATGCCCGATTGTCCAACCTCTTTATTTTTAGATGGTGTACTAGGGGATGAACGTGTTGTAGTCATTCAACTACTATGAGAGCAGGTATTTTATACATTAGTAGGCATTAGACGAATAAATTTTGACAATCAACTCCAAATGAATATGTTATGCAAAAGAAAATTGAAACAACGTGTAACAAAACTACTATGATAATTAGTAACAACAGGTAGCGTTTACATGATGTGATGACAATCTATGTACTTTTTAAACAAACATCTTACATACAAGGTTCATGGGTACGCACTTTAGTAACAAAGTTTACATACGCAATAATAATATGATAACCATGATGCACAACACACAAATAACTTTTTTCATTACGTGCAAAGTATTAACAATTTGCACGAAATCAGCCGTAACTGCATGACTTCGCTTGTGGATGAGTGATGGCCGGGGCTCTGTCTCCCTAATTCGTTATACCAACCAATCCAATTAACACATTGCTGATGAGTAAGAAACGTAACACTGATTAATTATGGAATTACAATTTTCAAACATATGGAGTGAGAAATAATCATTTGTTAATACTCACCATGGGCCGGGGGCAAACATAATATGTACGACCAGGATTCTTTTGAGATTTGGATACCTTCACAAAACAATGGCTATAGCCACAAGCACACATTTGCTGTGGCCATGTTGACGTGGCATTGGACATAGCGGAAGCCATCCGCTATTTCGGAACATGGTACAACGCTGGAGAGAAAAAGGGCAACAATGATATGAAAATTTGTATACAAATTCACTATGTTGTTCGTAGAAGTACTCTTGGAAACGATGCATGTTTTACTCTTACGAATAATTTAAATAATATAATGGCAATAGCCAAGGGCCTATTAAGCCTAAGAAGATTTGTATGTAATTCATTAGTTGTGACTTCTAAGAATTGTGTTATAACTTATAAGATGACACAGTGCATAAACTTTCTAGTTACAATTTGCATACTTCTCCCAAATCATGGCTCCACATACTTAGAAGAAGTCATCCATTTCACATCTTCATAACAATGCAGTAGTCCAAAAATAATAATACATGTATCACGAAAACATTTCAGTGAAATGCAAATGTTTACCATTACATACATCAAACAATTCAGTGGGTATTAAGGATTTCAGGGTTACATAAATAAAATCAACATTAGCCATCAAGTGTAATGAATTAGTTATTAAATTGTAAGTATTTATTTTTGAAAAATGAACACTTACTTACTAATTGAGAAGGTAATTTATATTAAAATTGGGCCGAGCTGGGTAACGGGCCGTTATGGGCCAGAGTATGAAGTGCGGAGTAAAAAGGCCTTAGAGTTAGTCCAGTTCCAGAAGGCCTTAAAGTTAGGCCGGTCCCAGAAGGCCTATTGTTATCTCGGTCCAAGAAAGCACTGTGGATAGCTCGGTCGCCAGGTTGCCACACTCAGAATTAGCTCGGTTGTGGCTTAGTACAGCTAGCTCGGTCAGAACTATGCTAATTGTTAGCTCGGTCTAATCATGCCATGGTTTGTACAGAAGAAACCGAGGTAAGAGCAGCAAAAGGAAGAGCCGAGCTAAAGTTAGCTCGGTCTAGTCTGCGGCTCAGCATAGCCATGCTTACCTCCGTCATATGGAAGTCCAACCATGGTAAAACCATCTCACTTGGTTCAAGCAGTGAGGAGGGTGTTGAAGAATAAGCATTATCTCTTCAGGAGTGTAACTCCTAGGAGGACTCTACACGGAGGAGTAAAAGTCCTACTAGAATTGTGCCACATGGTACCTACAAAAGCTGACAAACATCACCTATGGAAGGGTAACACAACTTTGATTCCTGAATTCACAGAGCTTTTTGTCTATTTGCCTATTTTGCTGACTTAGGCATCGGAGAGGTATCCGGCACACACCAGCCGGCTAGCTCACGTTTGTGTTTTCAAGGAGTAAAGCGACGACGCACGGAGGAGTGCAATCTTGATCAACAGAATTATACGAGAATGTTTATTTCTTTCTCGTACACTAATGTATACAGATTTATTAATGACGAAACATGGGACGGTTCAGGGTCCCTTAGAACTTGTTCCCAGCAAGGTGTTGGTGTTTCTTAGTACAATTCAAATCATACAAGTAACAATTGTAGAAAAGCAAATATGTAAAGGGAAAAAAAAAATTGAGTTATACAGATATGTACCTCGTAACAGAATTCATTGATATGATACCATTTTATGCAATTTAGTAAGAAACTCAAAAGGTGTTCATTCAAGGTTATGCAAAAATTTCTAGTACAGTTGTTACATAAACAAAATCACAACAGCAAATAATTACATGTGACATGCAATCTTGACATTCATAACCACCTATGAAGCCAACGTAGCAGTCAGTAAACAAAAGAAATTTTAGACTCTCACAATTAACAAACTCTCCCCATATTGACTAAGGGAGTAAGCTTGAATAACTTAAATCCTCATTTTATATATAAATAGTAGTTCTGTAAACATTTTCTTAGTAATTTCTATATTTATTAATGACTATGTTTAATAATTTCTATAAATATTAACAAATTTATTACTGTATCTTAATTATATTAAGATACATGTGAAAATATTTTCTTAATATTTGTTAATTACAAACAGATTGTCAAAAAAAAAAAAAGTGGGAAAAAACTTCAAAAACAAATTAATTTAACCAAAAATGTATATTAATTTTAGTATTTTTTTAAAACTATTAATTTATTGTGTACTGATAAGAAAATTATTAAATAACAAGAACCAAAATCTGTTTGAAGAACATATTTTCAAAAAAAAAAAAAAAGTATAAATGCTCAACAGATTATGAAAAAAAAAAAAAAAAACCATGGCAGAAGCATCCATGTTTGAGGGATAACAACAGATTCTCTGGGTTTTGCCGAAAAAGTGGAAAAAAACTTGAACAACAAATTAATTTCACAAAAAATGTACATTGATTTTAATATTTTTTCAAACTATTAATTTATATTTTGTATTCATAAGAAAATTATCAAATTGTAAGAAGCAAATCTGTTTGAAGAGCAAATTTTTTTTTTTAAAAAAAATTAGTGTGTTTGGTTTGAATTTTTTGGATTAAATTTTTTAAAAACTGAGTTTTTTGATTTTTGCTTTTAGTGAATATTTTTAAATTTTAAATTTTTTTTTTTTACTTTTTTAGATGCACCTTATTTAGATGTATCTAAAAAGTAAAAAAATTGTAGAAAAATATTTTAAAAAATTAACAAATACATAAAACTACAAAATTGTACCGAATTCTCGTATCTTTTTGTATTTTTGGTATTTAGTAAATTTTTAAAATGTTTTTTTCACATTTTTTTTACGTTTTAGGTATATTTATGTTAAGTATGTCTAAAAAGTATAAAAAAATTACTTAAAATATTAAAAAAATTCAGTAAAAACAAAAAAAACATGAAAAACAAGAAAGTAAAATTTTCTTAAAAGTGTTTTTAGAAAAATGGAACTAAGCAAAGTGATATAACTGCACAACAAATTTTGAAAACAACCAAAAAAAAAGAAAAGAGGGTAGAAGGATCCAAGTTTGAGGGATAACAGCAGATTTCTGGGTTGTTTTACGCAAAAAGTGGGAAACAAGTTGAACAACTAATTAATTTAACAAAAATTGTATATTAAATTTAATATTTTTGAAAACTGTTAATTTATATTTTGTACTCAAAAGAAAATTATTAAATTGTAAGAAGCATCCATGTTTGAAGAACCAATTTTTAAGAACAGATTTTGAAAGGAAAAAAAAAAAATTATAAATGCATAACAGATTTTGATTAAAAAAAAAATTAAGAAAAAAACATATCCAGAGCATCCATGTTTGAGGGATAACAACAGATTGGCTGGGTTGTTTTGCCCAAAAAGTAGGAAAAAAGTTGAACAACTAATTGTACCTCAACTTTTCGCGCTCCTTTCGGAAGATGAGAAACCCTACAATCCGGACTCTACCTGTGATTCTGAATCTGATTTCACAAGTGCAATGTAAAACAGTGAAAACACAAAAAGAGTCCAAATCTGACAATTCTTTTTGCAAAATCAATGTTTTGAATAAAATGCAAAAAATAGACTGCTTTGCCAGATTTCAGAGTCGTCGCCTAAATACTTTTAGGAAATTTAGAAAACCCAAGATTCGTGCCAAAGGCCATTAATTCGGCATCACTAAAGTTGTCTCAGCTCGGGAACTTAGGTATAAGAGGGGGAAGGTCGTGAATTGAACACCCCATTCGCCAGATCAAAGATCGGCATCTACTAATCATGATGTGAATCTTATTTACATTATATGCTCTTATTCCGGTTGTTAGTCTAATTTTACTATGTGATGCGCACATAAGTATAGACTAATTTACAAAAATTGAAACATTTGATTCATGTTTGTTTTGAAAATTGTTTCAGATATGCACCACTTGAAATAGTGATCTCATAAAAAACATTACTTAATTTATTCCAATTCAAGCAATTTAGCCTTCATCCACAGGCATTTCAAACAATTTATCACTTAAGCATTTAGCCTCATGGTGAACATGCTAGACATGACAACAATCATATTCATGCGATTATGCTAAAGCGAATAAAAGATCAACTAGTACTCCAAGCTCAAAAAAAAGATGAAAAGTCAGAATAATACATGATTCTAGTTATGCAATATGACTAATGTAACACATACAATATGCAATTAATAGGCTCGGCTAATAATATGACACATAAATTAATTTGATAGCATGCGGTCTAAGCACGTATTCAAAGAATTATTAACTAACAATGCAAGTTAGAATGATGCGCCGAGCCTCGGTGCATGCAATACAATGGATGCAAGGCATGAGAGATGCTAAACGAAACGTGATATTTCTAAACTAACCATCATAGGCAGGTAAATAAAAGGGAGAAAGATGTGGGGTTGGAAGACATACACGTTATTACAACATTTGGACTCTCACGTAGGAGGATCCGAATAAACTAACTAGCTAAGCTAATTACTATGAATTACAAACCAAATGAAATAATAAACTAAACTAGCTAATTAATTATTACAACAAATTAATTAACTAATTGAACTAACTAATTAATTAATTACAAATAAAAACAAACTAATTAATTACATGAATACAACATGAAAGAAGTGCTAAGCTAGCTATTCTAATTACTCTGCCTCGGGAAATGAGGAATGCTCATGCATGCATGGATTTCCACCCGAAAAAGACCACTGTTCTGCTACCAGATGCCTCTGTTGCACAGTAGAACATTTTCAATGTTTTTCATCTCAGAATTAGCTCTGTTTTGCTAGAAAAGTACACTACTTGGTTTTGCAAAGGTGGCCAGCAGGCCAAAAGTGGTGGCCGGCCAGCCACAAAGGTAGCCTGCCGTCTATAAAAAGATGGCCTGTTGGCCAGAAAAAGTAGCCGGCCGACCATTGGAGTCTCACCCTTCCTGCTACTACAGAGGACAAATAGAGCAAAAACAAGGTATTTTCAAGGGATGTTTGTACGCTTTACCCCTTCTTATCATCAGACAGCTCAAATGAGTAGTAAACTTGATTCACAAGCCATCAATCCAGGCAATTTCATTGCATGATGGCCTATGAACCAAAGGGTACACTTTCAATAAATGCTTAAATAAAGACTCTCAAACCTCCTCTCTATCATAAATGATCAAGGGAAATGGTTGACAATGACTCTTGAACCGTTTTCATCACTAATGAGTGTGAAACGACTCAAGACTCAAGGGTTCAATTAACGTTCGATTGAACCCAAACCAAGTTATTATCTTGCATCATTTTAGTCCAAGTTTTATTATTCCATTTTGATTACCTTTCCATTCTTTAATTCATTAAGTCCAAAGGTGAAGATTAAGTCCTCTACAGGAGGGAAGTGTCACACCAAGGGCTAGTTTAAGGCATGAGAGAGATGTCATGCCGTTGATAATGAACCCCTAAAAGGGATTAAACCATTAAGCACGATAACCTCTATCTTAAGCTTGCAAGAACAATCGGTTTGAAACAACTCTCAAAGAAAATAAAAAAGCCATGAAATGAGGAAGGTTGCAGAGATGATTAGAGGTGATCACAAGTAAGAAAAGTAAGAAATAAATGCTATTAACTCAAATAGGTTGGTGGCTAAGGCCTAAAACACCAAGCCTATAAGGACAACTAAACTACAAGCATGCAAAATAAAGCATAAATGCAATGACCGGCTAAAACAGTCTTAAAACATGCAAAAGAAGTGCTAGAATTAAGAAAAAAAAATCTAAAATAATAAGCTACAACATGGAGCTATGTAAGCTAGTGAACAAGACATGAGGAGGGGAGGCTAACCCCCCTAATTTTGGACTTTAAAACATGTTTTTAGCCACTGAAATAACTCTGAAATTCAGTATTTAAAATCTCAAAAAAAAAAGATATTGTAAAGGTGGGAAACATAAGGGTAAAGGCTAGAGAAGCAAGGTGGAAAGAAAGGTGAACCACCCCTCCACCCTTTAAGGCCTTACACCACAAGTTTCTGCCAAAAAATACAGAGTTTATACAGCCCAAAAATAGTAGAAAAACAGTATGAAAAGAAGCAACTAAAACAATAAAACAAGCTAAGCCTTATACCTCTTGAAGAGAATAACACTTTTAAGCAACAATTCAACACATACACACCCTCAAGAGCTCAAAGAAGGCTCAAAGTACCTTAGCTCAAAGATGGCAAGGTTTGGTTAAGAGTATATAGCAAAAGCTCAAGAAATTTCAAGAAAGAGAGAAAATTAATTTTGCTCTAATTTTTCTAACCCTCAAAAATGGAAGCGGAGGTCCTCTATTTATAGAAAAACATCACACTCCTTCAGAAATATCCATTTATACACATGTAGGTAGATGCAAACATCTGTGCAAACAGCTAGCAGAAAATATTTACAAAACACACTTGGCCGGCAAGGCACAAGGCTGGCTGGCAGCCCACAAAAATGGGCCTGCAGGTCCTAGGCTTTTTAGGTTTGAAAGGCTGGGGTTTTGGTGCAAAAACAAGGCATAAGGTTTGCAAGGTTTTGAAGCTCAGAGCTATGGCATTCCGCTGAGGACTTTCGAGCACTTGACAAGTATATACATTCATCATTGGGTGTGCAAATGATGGTGCCCAAGTCGTAAGGGTGGTAAAAAATAAGGTGTCTATAGTTACCCCTCTTTGGCAGAACTCGAAGTTATAAAATGACGTGAGTGAATGTCAAATCCCAAATACGATCTATTTTGACAAAACCGTAAGACTTGGGCAAAACAAACAAGACATAAAGTAAATGGTTGCGTTCGTAAACTGCTTACGTATCCCTTTGCAAAGAATCAAACCAGTATAGTTCAGGGGCAAGAAGCAAATCACATGCAGGAAAAAAAAAACTTATGATCATGCAATGAAACAAAGCAATGCAACAAAAATTAAAGAAAAACGAATCAAGCCATGTCCCATACGGAAAGACGTGAATAAATTAACACATCTCATGCGATTGAGACAACAAAAGCGCAAGGCAAACTACGTCACATGTAGAAAGGATGTAAGAAAATATAAGCCAAGCAATGTCTCACATAGGGAGAACGAAAAAGGTTCTAAACCCAAATTGTGCCTCTTGCAGAGAGGGTGAAAAGATGGTACTCCAGGTGCACTGGATGAAAACAATCCCAATGCATCTCACGTGAGAGAAGGAAAAGGTGGTATGAACACCAGGAACACCTGATGTTTTTAACAAAGGAAAACAATCCTAACGCGTCACACGCGAGAGGAGAAAGAGTGGTGTGAACACCAGGGAACACCTGATGTTTTTAACCAAGGAAAACAATCCTAACGCGTCGCATGCGAGAGGAGGAGGAGTGGTGTGAACATATAGGAAAACTGTAGACACCCCATTTTTGACCGTTCTTTAAGACTTGGGCGCTACTGATGGTTTACTTGGTGGTGAAAGGTGTGCAGGGCAAATGGTCGATTTCTTCGGCGAGAAGAGAGTCAAATCCCAACTTCACACCCCTTTTTTAGACTAAAACTATTTTTGAATGGTTTTTAGACATTAAAACCCTCTCTTTCAAAACATTTTTGAAAATAGGCTCCTACGATGTCCCGACGCTTGCATTTTGTTAAATGTCGCGCCTTTCGGTAAACCGAGAAAGGACAAAGTGGAAATGAATGAAGGAGAGATGAACTCTTTTGAAAAATCTTTCAAAACACCTTGCTTAGGGGTTTGGAGTTGAAGAAAAGAGGAGAGGAGGGAAGAAAACAAGTTTGGGAGAAGTTCGGCATGAATCCGGGTAGGATCGAAACTGACCAGCTTCACCAAAACAGGCATAACTTTTTGCACAGTTGGAATTTTGATGCAAGGCTGCCACCATTGGAAATCATACTTCCGGGGCTTCAATTTTGACACAAGAATGACAAAAAAAGGAGTCCAGATGAAGGAGATATGCCCGTTTGAAGTTGGACCTATAGAGCAGATTTTCTCTGCCGGCCATCGATGATGCAGTGCCGGCCACTAGTGATGTCCTGCCGGCCAACAATGTCAAAAATCAGTTTTTTTAGATATTTTACCTCCAGCTGTTATGCACAACTCCCCAGCTCAGATATTTCGACCAAGCTCTCTTTTGGCTATATAATGAAGCTATATATCTCATATTCAAGGAGGGGAGAACACTTAGAACTTCTTGAGCAAGTTTAGGAGCCTGTCTCTCTCTAAAAGCTCCTCTTTCTCTAGAATTTTCAGACAAAAACCTCTTCCTCTCTCTCTAGAGCCCCTCTCCATTGCCCTTTTGTGCATAGAAGTGCATAGAAGTTGAGAGATACATCTTGTTTGCATACACTTCCTTCATCAAGGTTCCATATCAGTGGGCTGAGGTCCCTTGGAGCTCATTTTTGGACTGTTGGAAGGCCATTTGAACCAGCAAAGAGGTCCTTTTGCTGCTGTGCTATAAGGGCAAGCACCTCTCCTCTTTTGTATTTGTTTTGCACACTTACTTCACCATCTTTGCACACTACTTTGGGGCTATTTTTTTGGGTTAGTGTTGAACTACAAAAACCTTTGTTTTTCCTCTATTTTTCAGCCCTAAAAGTCTTGGTTTGTGCCTTGTTTGGCTAGGGGGTTGTCTCCCCCTTTGCTCCTTGGCTTGTAAGGCCTTGTGAGCTAGCTTTCAAACTTTTCAAATAACTTCTTTTTGGCCTTAGAACCACTGAAATCTAGAGGATTTTCAATGGTAAAAAACCTGTTTTGAGGCTCAAAATAGGAGGGGGTGGTCCCCCTTCTCTTGTCTTGCTTGCTTGTGTTGTTGGCAAACCAAATGAGCATGTGTTTTTACTTCTTTGTGGCTTTGTTTAGGCTCATTTTTGTGGCTTATCAGACCTTCCATAACTCTATTTTTGGCTGTCTTGGTCACCTCTTGCATGCTTATTGCACTTGTAGTGTAAATCCTCTTTGCTAGCCTTGTTACCCTTATAAAGTAGCATCCTTTTGTGGCTTGTGTTAGCTCTTTTCAAGCATGTTTTTGTGACTTTTAGGACCCTCCATAAGTCTGTCCATAGTTGGTTTGATCATCCTTTGCATGCTCCATATAGGTGTAGAACAAATCTTGTTTACTAGCCTTTTGTGCATGATGTTTTGACTCATCATACTAGCATATTTTGGCTTTGCTCCAACATGATTTTATGCTTATTTTGGGATGTTCTAGGACTGTTTTAGACTGCCATGGCCATATCACTCATGCTTTGTATAGCTATAGTGTAAATGCTTAGGCTAGTCTTGGGTTTTGAGGCCCCTACCATGCCATACATGTGATGTTTGCATGCTTTGCCCTCATTCCATATGCTATTTCATTCCATGAAATGTTGTCATACACTTGCATTTGACATGCTTTGAATGCTTTATATAGCTTGTGCTTTATGCCTCAAGAATGAGCTTTTGTGCATGTCATTAAGCCTAAGCTTTTGGCTTATCATTTCAGTGCATTTTGGGTCTTATTATACCATGATGTAACTCTGTTTTATATTATCCAAGTCTTGCCATGATTGGTTCCAATAGGTGTAGTGCATTGCCTCTTTAAAGCCTAGCATGCTCCATGTTTTTGGCTTTGTGTTCTAGCCTACGTTGGCTAGCTTTGAGCTTAGTTTTGTTCTTGTTTGGACCTGCCCTAGGACTAATTTAGGTCCCCTTGGCCCTTTGGGGTTTGCCTTGTATGGCCATGGCTTAAGTCCCCTTGCTTACTTTGAGCTTTGAGCATCATAACTTGCTATGCTTGCATTGTTGATTTGATTTGGCATCACTTTACATGTATTTCAGAGCTTACCTCATTGTCATATATCCATGTTTGTTGCTCTTTAAGTGTGCTCAAGAGTTGTCCTCTTTGTGCCTTAATACTTGAGCTATTTGGCATGCATGTTTGCCTTGCCTTTTCATGCTTTTCATGCCATCAATTCATCACTTTTGGCTACTGATTTGAACCTATTTGAGAGCTGTCAATCTTTAGTGTAAGCCCATCTTACCATGTTGTCGCATGCTTGTTTCATTTCGTATATTGTTGCATACTTGTTTAGCTTTACATGCCTTACATGTTCGCATGTTCATATTGCATTTTGTCATAGGTTGTCACCTCACATCATGCTTATATACTTGTTGCATGCTTGAGTTAGTTGCATGTTTGCACACTTAAGTCATATTGCATATTTGCCATGCTTATGTGTTGCATTGTTTGGATTAAGTGTTAATCCGAGCACGAGGAAAGAGGGGCGTTTCATACTTCAAGTGATGGAACGTGTCCCAATTCTCGGTCGCTGAAGCTCTTGATGATTCATGATAGAGCTCTAGGCTTTACTTGTTTCATTTGTGCATTCATTTTCATATTGATTTTCACAAGTTGGATCTTTGGCCATCATGCATCGGGATGCGTGATTGATGGTCATGGATCTGACTAGGCCTCTCCCTTGATGTTTTGAGGTGATACGGGGTGGCATAGTGCGTACATGTCCTTGGGAGACCCTCCATTTTCTCTATTTTGTGCTTTGTTGCAGTTTGGTGTCACAGCACACTGATGGCAAGAAGGCACCACCGATGGCAGAGTGTCACATCCTTGGCGGCGTTCTCGTTGTTGGTCGGCAGCCCTCCTTTCATGGCCGGCAGGCCACTGGTGAACTCTACAACAGTGTTTTGGTAAGTCTCAGCAACAAGCACTGGAAGACACCCCGCAAACAGAGCCTCTAAAGAGCAACCGGAAGGCGTTTCGAGGTGAGGAACCAAAGCGAGCATGCATACCCTCCTCTTCTTCAAACAGAGTTGGAACAGCATCGTTTACTGCTTTCCCTATTTGTTTGTTGTCATTCATTTGGTAGTTAATTGATTTGTTAATTAATTAAGTTGTGTAATAATTAGTTGTAGCTAGTTATTCATTTGGTTTTGTAATGATTAATTAGCTCGTGAGTTAGTTAATTAGGTGGCTTGTATTATTTATTCGGACCCTCCGAGAGAGAACCAATTGTGTAATAAATGTGCGTGCGTGTGTGCATGTCTTCCAACCTCCATTTCTTTCTCCCTTTTACTTACCTGCTTTTGATGGTTAGTATTAGGGCATATTTAATTTAGCATCCTTATGCTATGCATGCTTGCATCCATTCATTTGTATTGCATGCACCGGGCTTGGCGCATCATGCTAACTGCATCGTATTTCAATTCCAATTTGAATACATGTATCAATCACATCTCAAATGTCATTTAGAATAGCCGAGCCTATTTCTAGTTGCATTATGTATGTGTTGCATTAGCCATTGCTAACATGAACTAGGATCATGCATTTGATTACTAACCAGTTTCTGTTTTGGCTTGGAATACAATGTAAGTATTTATGCTTTAGCATCTCGTATGAGTGTGAATGTTAACATGACAGCATGCTTACCATGAGGCTAAATGCTTATGTGATAAACTGCCTGAATGCCTGTGGGTGAAGGTTGGATTACTTGAAATTGGGATAATTCATTGAAATTCATATTTTAGCCTACTTGCGAGTAGCAAATTTCAAACCGATTCCCAAACAAACGGATATGCGATGCTTTGTTCCAAATTAGGCGATCTAGTCTATATTTTTGTGTTGTGCGCATCACATAGTAAGATTAGCTAATTAATCGGAATAAGAACGCATGTGTTTTCAAAAACTAGATATCATGGTTAGTAGAGGCTGATCTTTGATCGGGCGAGCGGGGGTGCTCACGAAGTGACCTTCCCCAATCGTACCCAAGTTCCCGAGCCGAGGCAACTTTGGTGATGACGAACACGTGGCCTTAGACAACGAGTCAGGGTTTCCTAAATTTCCCCAAAAATAAAATATTTAGGTAGCGACTCTGTATTTGGCAAAGCAGTCCATGTTTGGCACTTCTTTCAAAAAAATCTATTTTCCAAAACGATTTGCCGGATTTGGACTCTTTGGTGATTTATCAATCTCACATTGCACATTGTGAGATCAAATTAAGAACCGTGACAAATCCAGTCCAAACTGTGGCATGTAAAGCCCGAGGGCGCGTCCACACACACCTGCTATTTTTAATCTATTTAAACAATCCTAACGCGTCGCACGCGAGAAGAGGAAAGGTGGTGTGAACGAACAGGCGCACTTGCTATTTTTAACTGATTTGAACAATCCTAAAATGTTGCACCCGAGAGGAGGAAATATGGTGTGAACAAACAGGCGCACCTGTTGTTTTTAATCGATTTGAACAATCCTAATGCGTCGCACGCGAGAGGAGGAAAGGTGGTGTGAACAAATAGGTGCACTTGCTGTTTTTAACTGATTTGAACAATCCTAATGCGTCACACGTGAGAGAAGGAGGGGTGGTGTGAGCAAACAGGCACACCTGCTATTTTTAACCGATTTGAACAATCCTAACGCGTCGCACACGAGAGGAGGAGAGGCGGTGTGAACAAACAGGCGCACCTATTGTTTTTAACCGATTTGAACAATCCTAATGCGTCGCACGCGAGAGGAGGAGGGGTGGTGAAAACAAACAGGCACACCTACTATTTTTAACTTATTTGAATAATCCTAATGCGTCGCACACGAGAGAAGGAAATGTGTGTGAACAAATAGGCGCACCTGCTGTTTTTAATCGATTTAAACAAGTCAATAAAGGAACAATCAAGCAGTTAGAACTTAAGCAAGATTATTTCTCCCCCGGGAAGGTTTCGGCCTCGAAAAACGAAACCCACGGAGATAATAAAACAAGGTATGAAGCAAACAAGTGCGATAGATGTACAAAGTGAACATGATGACAACTCAACATAATGATAATGCATGTTCCATGCAAGATAAACAATAGATGTACGATGTTGAAAGCATATTCTATACAAGCATACTCAATACGCATACTTAATGCATGAATCATGAACAATATAGGGCATGCGTGCAACACAAGTGTATGTGAAAATGCATATTCGATGCAACAGAAGAGAACAAATACGTAATTTGACAGAACGATAAAAAATAATGTTCAGTGACAACCTTCAACTTACCTCTCGGAGATGTTGCAACATGCTCAAAAAAGGATACACTGCATTCATCTTGGTAAGTGGGGCCCATTCACGCACCAGAACGCAGCCATCTAAACCCAAAACAAGAACCTTCCATACACTACGCGGAAAAACAGGAGCACAAAACAGTACTAGGCCACAAATGAAGACCACTGGCCACCTGCCTGTAACGACCCAAACCCGCCCCCATAGGTTTGGCACCGTAACCGGCCAGTAATCCGTGGATTACCTACGGCCTCCAACAGATTAACAAATAATAAGGGGCTGCGGAAGCAAATACATAAAGTAAACAAGGTCCAATGAGCTGTGATGACGTACATGAGACAAAAAAGTTAAAAACTTATTTATATACATAGCATGCCAATCAAGGTACACTAATATGTACAGGATATTTACATAAAGCACTCCCAAGATCTGACATTACAAAAACACAACCACTGACTAGCATGAAATACGGAAACAGCCATGGCATCGGCTTCAGGTGGAAACTCCTCGAGAGGCGCAACGGGTGGCTGACCAAAAACAAAACGGAGGGCCATCAACTCTAGCCAGGGTCTTGTGCCGGCTCACCTACATATATAATATAAACTGTGAGCGAAAGCCCAGTGAATAATAACAGAGTAAAGGTTTTAATGAATGATGTCCATCACGGAGTTAGAAATCAGAGTTATTATCAGAAACACAATCTTATCAGCAATAGAGTCTTATGCATATTCAGATTTCAAATCAGAAATAGATTCAGATACAGGCTCACAGTCATAATCATATTCAGATTTTGCACAAGATCATATGTGGTACACCCATTAGCTATCTGAACAAGTAGGTCTAAAGACCACAACAAGTAGGTCTGAAGACCACAACAAAGTTGGTACCAACAACCATAAAGGTCCATATCTTGCGCGCAAGCAACCACGGTATTATTACCCCCAGGTAAGGGCCGTAGGCCACGGTATTGTTACCCCCAGGCGAGGGCCATAGGCCACGGTATTGTTACCCCCGGGCGAGGGCCATAGGGACTAAGGGTGCCACAATACTTTTCAGAAAACTGGACATTTATTCATTCATTTCCAACATATCATAGCTTTTCAAGAATCAATCATTTCGTATCATAGTATACTGAAAATACATAACATTGAACATAACTTTACAAAGTTATTACTCACAGTGGGCGTTGATACAGGTAGACGAAGTCAAAGGGTCAAACAGATTGCGGCACGTGACCTACATAACACATCACGGATACACACTTTGAAATATGCACTCCAATCGTACAAAACTTACATCAATGATTCTAAGTGTGTACCTAACCCCTTACCCTTAGTATGGAGCCTTAAGCATGGCCTAGGAATGCCTAGGATGGAATGAGGGTGTAAAAATGCCTTAGAAAATGTTTTTCAAAAGTTGCTGAAAATAGGGGTCTCGCTCGAGCGAACCTTCCTTCGCTCGGGCGAGCTTGCAAAATAAAAGGGCTCGCTCGAGCGAGGAATCCTTCGCTCGAGCGGTCTGATGAAATGAAAAAGTACTGGTTGTTGATTTTTTCCGCTCGATGCTCGCTCGAGCGAGCTTCTGGACAAAGGTGGTCGCTCGAGCGAGTAATCCTTCGCTCGAGCAAGGAAGCCAAATTCTGGAATTTCCAGATTTGCCTTCCAAGTTCGAACCAAGCATTCTTCAACCAAAAACTCAACCTCTTGGGCCCAAATTCTGGAAAAACACTTTAAACACATAGTATATCAAGTTTCAAAAGCCAATTTGTAAATTCAAGGGCCAAGAGTGAGTCAATTAGAGCACCACATTCCATAAATCTTTAAGAACAATGTTTAAACCAACATGCAAGAACTCAAATGAATTTTCAAAGCTCCAAACCATGATTAAGTGGTCAATTTGGTGGAAAAACATGATGAATACATGGATGATACTTAGGAAATGAACATGCATGTAAATTCTCATGAAGAACAACTTCAAGGTCCAAGATCAAGTGCATGCATGTATGAGCTAAGTTCTAATTCAACATGTATGAGTCAATTCTAGACTCTAATCTTCAATTGGTCAAGAAACATGCAAGAGCTAGTTCCATTACATAGATGAGAGGGTGAATTCTTACCTTAAACCCTTAGTCCAAGTCTAGGAGCTTAATTCTTCCAAGTTGCCTACAATTCCTCCAATTTCCAAGCTAAATCTTGTTGAAATCAAACTTTCTCCTCTCCCAAATTCTCCTCCACGTTTTTTGGTCTCTCAAAGAAGTTGAAAGAAAAATGTTTTAAGGTAATCCCCCAAGTGGTCTTAGATAGTGGCCTTCAATGGCACTATTGTAAATAAGCTAGGTTCATTATTAAAATGTTATTTAATCAGATTTAATCATTCCAAATTGAATTTTAATTGAACCTACCATAAAATCACATAAAATCTAACTAGTCCAAAACACTAATCAATTTCGGAATCGGGCGCCGTTAAGGCTTCCAATTTGTAGTTTAACGTTTAAAACACAAACAGATGTTTCAACGCCGAACAGATAGAAACACATAATTCATGCAATGCACATGCGAATTAATTCCAGATTTCCTCTTAATTACTATTAGGCATAATTAAGTTCTAATTAACGTTAATCAGGGTCGGGGTTATTACAGTCTTCCCCCCTTAAAAGAGTTTGGTCCCCAAACTCAAATTACCTTCATTCGGAGTCAACATTGGGTCTAAAGGGAACAAATCCGGATATCTCTTCTTTATGTCTTCCTCAGTTTCCCAAGTTGCATAGGTTCCCCCGTGGTTCTGCCAATCAACTTTCACCAACGGTATTTCCTTGTTTCTCAGTCTTTTAACCCTTCGGTTCACAATTTGGATAGGCCTTTCTTCATAGGTGTAGTCATCATTCAAAAGTACATGCGTCGGCTCGATGACGTGGAGTGGATCTCTCAAATATTCCCGAAGCATCGATATATGGAAGACATTGTGCATATGTTCCATTACCGGAGGCAAGGCTATTCGGTAGGACACCGGATTGATCTTTTCGAGAACTTCATAAGGTCCAATATACCTCGGAGCCAATTTTCCTTTAACACCAAATCGGGTTTGACCCTTCATCGGGGTCACTTTGATGAACACATGGTCCCCTACTTCATATTCCCTTTCTTTTCTTCGAACATTGGCATAACTTTTCTACCTACTTTGTGCAATTTTCAAACGTTGCTGTATCAGTTTCACTTTCTCAGTTGTTTCTTGCACAAGTTCTGGTCCCAACAAAGGTCTGTCACCTACTTCAGCCCAACATATTGGAGATTGACACTTCCTTCTATACAAAGCTTCGTAAGGAGCCATTCCAATGCTCGAGTGGTAACTGTTGTTGTACACAAACTCAGCTAATGGCAAGTAAGCTTCCCAATTTCCCTGGAAGTCTAACACACACATTCTGAGCATATCCTCCAGAGTTTGGTTAGTTCGTTTAGTTTGGCCATCAGTCTGTGGGTGGTAAGCACTGCTCAATCTCAATTCTGTTCCCAAAGCCTGTTGCAAACTTTGCCAAAATCTTGACACAAACTTTGAATCCCTGTCAGACACAATAGACACTGGCACTCCATGCAGTCTCACAATTTCAGTCATATAGATGTTAGCCAGTCTATCAGCGTTATAAATAGTTTTAACAGGCAGAAAATGTGCATACTTAGTCAAACGGTCAACTATAACCCAAATAGAGTCCATACCTCGAGAAGAACGAGGTAATCCCATAATGAAGTCCATGGTGATGTGCTCCCATTTCCATTCTGGTATTGGGAGTGGTTGTAACAAACCGGCAGGTCGTTGATGTTCAGCTTTAACCTGTTGGCAGTGTAGACATCTAGCCACAAAGTCTGCAATACTCCTCTTCATTCCAGGCCACCAAAAATTCTGTTTCAAATTGTGGTACATCTTCGTGTTCCCCGGATGCATAGCAAATTTACTACTGTGAGCTTCAGTCATAACACGTTTCCTTAAATCATAGCAATCAGGCACACAAAGACGGTTCTGAAATTTCAGCACACCATTTTCAAACACAAATTCGGGCCTTGGTTTTGAATCAAACTCCTCTATAATCTTTTTCAAGTGTTCATCCTCACATTGTTTCTGTTTAATCTCATCAAGAATAACAGGTTGGGCAGAGATAGCAGATATCAGTCCATCTTGTTCAAAGTCAGTTAACAAGTCTTTTCGGCTGGATAACAGACACGACACAGCTGCACCAGATTTTCGGCTCAAGGCATCCGCCACAGTATTAGCCTTTCCCGGGTGATATAAGATTTGCAAGTCATAATCCTTGATTAGTTCCATCCAACATCTTTGTCTCATATTCAACTCCTTTTGGGTGAAGAAATATTTCAAGCTCTTATGGTTTGTATAAACTTCACAAGTTGTCCTATACAAATAGTGCCGCCATATCTTCAAAGCAAAAACCACGGCTGCTAATTCGAGATCATGTGTTGGGTAATTCTTTTCATGTGGTCAGAGTTGTCTAGAAGCATAGGCAATCACCTTCCCATTTTGCATTAGTACACACCCCAAGAGCATCACTGTATACTTGAAACCCATCAGTACCATTTGGCAAAGTTAAGATTGGTGCAGTCACTAACCTGGTTTTCAACTCTTGGAAAGCTACCTCTCTTTGATCATTCTAGTCAAATGGTATGTTTTTCTGAGTTAACTGAGTCAATGGCAAGGCAAGCTTTGAGAAGTCTTTCACAAATCTTCGGTAGTAGCCTGCAAGTCCCAAAAAGCTTCGTACTTCTGTCACATTTGTAGGTCTCAGTCAGTCCACAACAGCCTCAATTTTCTGAGGGTCCACAGAAACACCATTTTTGTCAATCACATGGCCCAGAAATGCCACACTGTCAAGCCAGAATTCACACTTAGACAATTTAGCATACAACTTCTTTTCTCTCAATATCTGCAAAGCGGTTCTCAGATGATTCTCATGTTCTTCCCTGTCTTTAGAATATATCAGAATATCATCAATGAATACAACAATAAAATCATCCAGATATGATTTAAACACCCTATTCATAAGATCCATGAAAGCAGCAGGTGCATTTGTCATCCCAAACGGCATTACCAAGAATTCATAATGTCCATATCTAGTTCGGAATGCAGTTTTCTCTATGTCTTCGGCTCTAACCTTTAACTGATGATACCCAGACCTGAGGTTAATTTTAGAAAACACTTGGGCACCCTGAAGTTGGTCAAACAAGTCATCTATTCGGGGCAGAGGGTATTTATTCTTGATAGTCACTTTGTTCAATTCCCAGTAGTCTATACACAATCTCAAAGACCCATCCTTCTTTTTAACAAATAACACTGGAGCACCCCAAGGTGAAGTACTCGAACGGATAAAGTTCTTGTCTAACAGTTCTTGAAGTTGGGTTTTCAATTCTTTCAATTCATAAATAGACATTCTATAGGGAGTCTTGGAGATAGGTTGTGTCCCCGGAAACACCTCAATAGTAAATTCAATTTCTCTGTCAACTAAATCCCTCGGTAAATCAGTCGGAAACACATCAGGAAAGTCACAGACAATAGGGATTGTTTCTACAGTAGGACTGTCAGATGATGTAGTCAATATGCAACACAGATAACCCCTACAACCCTTCCTAAGTAGTTTTACAGCTTTCATAGCCGAAATTAAGTATGGGGGAGGAACTACCCCATTTCCTCTAAAGGTAAATTCAGGCATACCCGGCAGTCTAAACACCACAGTTTTGTTTACACAGTCAATGGTAGCACAATATTTAGTCAGCCAATCCATCCCCAAAATACAATCAAAATGATGAATGTCCAAAGGTAACAAGTCCACATACAACATCATATCACCAACCACAATATCAAAAGCCGGGTAAACATGAGTGCACATCATAGAATCCCCAGAAGGTGTAGATACAGATAATATACATGTCATATGTTCTAGTGGCCTAGTCAATTTCCGAGAAAAAGCATGCGACACGAAAGAATGCGTAGAACCAGAATCTATCAACACACATGCATACTGAGAACATATAGAGAGTGTACCTGACACCACGGTATAGGTGTTCGGTACGTCACCAGGCACTAAGGCAAACACTTGGCCTTGTCTTAGCGGTTCCTTTCCTGCATTGGCTTTGGCGTTGGTTTTGGCCACAGAAGTAGATCCCACTGAACTCGCTGTAGGACGGCTAGTAGTCTCAGATCTAAGCGGACAATCTCTCATCATATGGCCTGTCTTGCCACATTTAAAACACGCACCTGATGTTCGGCAACAAGTACCTCTGTGCTTATTCCCACAATCGGGGCAACTTGGCGCAGAGCCACTACCTTGGCTTGAGTTACTGTAAGACCTTGTATTACGCTTCTTATTCCCAGAGAATGAACGACCCTTTTTAAAACTATTCCTGGGTCTTTTCCCTGCCCAATCAGTCCATGGAGCAAGAGTTTGTTTCTTTGCTGCTAGAATGGATTCTGCCATTAACGCCCTGTCCAAAACGCTCACATATGTGGGTAGATTCAGAACTCCCACTCTATCCAGTATGTCCAGATCCAATCCATCCTCAAACTTGCGGGCCTTTTTGTATTCTGTGTCCACCATATGGGGAGCAAACTTGGCTAGCTCAGTGAACTTGGCCTCATACTCGGCCACAGACATTCTGCCTTGTTTAAGTTCCTGAAATTCTGAGACTTTCCGATTTCGAAAGCACTGGGGAAAATACTTGTCATAAAAGATTGCATTGAACTAGGTCCATGTCATATTTTCGTGACCATTTCGAATCAGTAACCACCACCTTCGGGCTTCATCTTTCAGAGTATAGGTGGCTAGGAGGACTTTTTGGGTTTCTGAACACGGAAACACTTCATACAATTTCTCCATTTCAAATAACCATGTTTCTGCCTTCAGCGGCTCAATCCCACCATAGAATGTCGGCGGTTTCATCTTCATGAATTTTTGTGTCAGATTTATGATGTCATTGTTATCTGCCTCAACTTGTACCGGTGGAGGTGGAGGAGGTAAAGGTTGCTGTCTTTGTTACTGTGTTAGGGTCTCAGTCAATGCTGCCAACATCTGTTCCATTCGGCTCATGCGAGCCTCAGATGATTCACTTGCACCACTTCCCCCTGAGTTCTCCATTTACTATACAGACATCAAAGGGTATTAAGCATAGGTATATTCAAATGTACGTTCAGTTTTAATATTCAGTTACATTACCACACACTCACACATGCAAATGGAATGCCCCTAATTCTTACTAGGACATCCTAAGCTCATACGGACCTGTGTGTGCGGTACAACTCGTGCTCTGATACTACTCTGTCACAACCCAAACCCGCCCCCATAGGTTTGGCACCGTAACCGGCCAGTAATCCGTGGATTACCTACGGCCTCCAACAGATTAACAAATAATAAGGGGTTGCGGAAGCAAATACATAAAGTAAACAAGGTCCAATAAGCTGTGATGACGTACATGAGACAGAAAAGTTAAAAACTTATTTATATACATAGCATGCCAATCAAGGTACACCAAGATGTACAAGATATTTACATAAAGCACTCCCAAGATCTGACACTACAAAAACACAACCACTGACTAGCATGAAGTACGGAAACAGCCATGGCATCGGCTTCAGGCGGAACCTCCTTGGGAGGCGCAACGGGTGGCTGACCAAAAACAAAACGGAGGGCCATCAACTCGGCGTGGTCTTGTGCTCACCACCTACATATATAATATAAACTGTGAGCGAAAGCCCAGTGAATAATAACAGAGTAAAGGTTTTAATGAATGATGTCCATCACGGAGTTAGAAATCAGAGTTATTATCAGAAACACAATCTTATCAGCAATAGAGTCTTATCCATATTCAGATTTCAAATCAGAAATAGATTCAGATACAGGCTCACAGTCATAATCATATTCAGATTTTGCAGAAGATCATATGTGGTACACCCATTAGCTATCCGAACAAGTAGGTCTAAAGACCACAACAAGTAGGTCCGAAGACCACAACAAAGTTGGTACCAACAACCATAAAGGCCCATATCTTGCGCGCAAGCAACCATGGTATTATTACCCCCAGGCAAGGGCCGTAGGCCACGGTATTGTTACCCCCGGGCGAGGGCCATAGGCCACGGTATTGTTACCCCCGGGCGAGGGCCATAGGCCACGGTATTGTTACCCCCGGGCGAGGGCCATAGGCCACGGTATTGTTACCCCCGGGCGAGGGCCATAGGGACTAAGGGTGCCACAATACTTTTCAGAAAACTGGACATTTATTCATTCATTTCCAACATATCATAGCTTTTCAGGAATCAATCATTTCGTATCATAGTATACTGAAAATACATAACATTGAACATAACTTTACAAAGTTATTACTCACAGTGGGTGTTGATACAGGTAGACGAAGTCAAAGGGTCAAACAGATTGCGGCACGTGACCTACATAACACATCACGGATACACACTTTGAAATATGCACTCCAATCGTACAAAACTTACATCAACGATTCTAAGTGTGTACCTAACCCCTTACCCTTAGTATGGAGCCTTAAGCATGGCCTAGGAATGCCTAGGATGGAATGAGGGTGTAAAAATGCCTTAGAAAATGTTTTTCAAAAGTTGCTGAAAATAGGTGTCTCGCTCGAGCGAGCCTTCCTTCGCTCGGGCGAGCTTGCAAAATAAAAGGGCTCGCTCGAGCGAGGAATCCTTCGCTCGAGCGGTCTGATGAAATGAAAAAGTACTGGTTGTTGATGAGCTTCTGGACAAAGGTGGTCGCTCGAGCGAGTAATCCTTCGCTCGAGCAAGGAAGCCAAATTCTGGAATTTCCAGATTTGCCTTCCAAGTTCGAACCAAGCATTCTTCAACCAAAAACTCAACCTCTTGGGCCCAAATTCTGGAAAAACACTTTAAACACATAGTATATCAAGTTTCAAAAGCCAATTTGTAAATTCAAGGGCCAAGAGTGAGTCAATTAGAGCACCACATTCCATAAATCTTCAAGAACAATGTTTAAACCAACATGCAAGAACTCAAATGAATTTTCAAAGCTCCAAACCATGATTAAGTGGTCAATTTGGTGGAAAAACATGATGAATACATGGATGATACTTAGGAAATGAATATGCATGTAAATTCTCATGAAGAACAACTTCAAGGTTCAAGATCAAGTGCATGCATGTATGAGCTAAGTTCTAATTCAACATGTATGAGTTAATTCTAGACTCTAATCTTTAATTGGTCAAGAAACATGCAAGAGCTAGTTCCATTACATAAATGAGAGGGTGAATTCTTACCTTAAACCCTTAGTTCAAGTCTAGGAGCTTAATTCTTCCAAGTTGCCTACAATTCCTCCAATTTCCAAGCTAAATCTTGTTGAAATCAAACTTTCTCCTCTCCCAAATTCTCCCCCACATTTTTTGGTCTCTCAAAGAAGTTGAAAGCAAAATGTTTTAAGGTAATCCCTCAAGTGGTCTTAGATAGTGGCCTTCAATGGCACTATTGTAAATAAGCTAGGTTCATTATTAAAATGTTATTTAATCAGATTTAATCATTCCAAATTGAATTTTAATTGAACCTACCATAAAATCACATAAAATCTAACTAGTCCAAAACACAAATCAATTTCGGAATCGGGCGCCGTTAAGGCTTCCAATTTGCAGTTTAACGTTTAAAACACAAACAGATGTTTCAACGCCGAACAGATAGAAGCACATAATTCATGCAATGCACATGCGAATTAATTCCAGATTTCCTCTTAATTACTATTAGGCATAATTAAGTTCTAATTAGCGTTAATTAGGGTCGGGGTTATTACACTGCCGCCCTCCTGGGAAGGCTGTCAGCCACCTACCGGCCGCTAATAAAGCTTGCCAGCCACAAATTGTGGCTTGCCAGCCACCCATGCTTTCCACGAGGCAGTTTCGACCTTTCACACACGGGTCTTTAAATATACACTTCCATACTTCGTTTCCTCACACACCCTTGTCCGAAAATCCTCCCTCTCTCTCTAGGTGCTTCCTCTCTCTAGATTTGCGCTTTATATGCGTTTTCCAACGCCTTACGCAAACTTTTTTCGTAAAATCCTCTTGATTCTCGACGTTTTGAACTGAACAGAATTTGATTTCGTCACTTTTTCCTACATTTTCACCATTTTAGGCTTGTTTCCTTTGAGTTTCTCTCGGGTTTTGTGTACTTTTCTAGGTTTTAACTTTTTCTCCTATTTTCTCTCTCCTAGGGTTGACTTTTTTCAAGTTTTTCCTCTTTTCTCCATTTTTCTTCATTTTCACCCACTTTTCACCTACTTTCCCAGATGGCAGACGATATTCCACATGATGGTGCTCCACCCGAGGTTCCACCTCCACCATTACTTGTTATTGAGGTTGAGGAGCTAGCGGCAAAGGGTATTGCAGCTGACCTGGAAGTAGAGTTCGTTCTGAGACTCAAGCTCGAGCCATTACCATTGGGGATTCAGCCCTTTGATCCAAAGAAACATCATCCCCACACACATATATTACTGCCCAGAGGCATCGGACACTTCAGCAACTTTGCACGTAGCGTGCCAGAGGACCTTCTACTGAGGGAGCCAGACTCCTATCTTTCTTACGACACCACAGAGGTAAAAACTCTATTTTCATGTATTTCTACTTTCCTTTGAATCACATTTCTTACATTGCCTTTATTCTGAATGTTCATTTATCACTGTCCTTCATCTGATTCATTCTTCTTTGTTACAGGGAGACTCTCGTGCTTACAGGGGGTATGGAGTGGCGATGGCCAGGGACTGGTACTACGAGCTCCCTGTGGGGGTCCGCAATATTGTCGATGAGGCTGGCTTTGGCCTTTTCTACTCCGGACTTTCACGCCTCATATTGAGCCGGCCCCTTCTCGAAGCGTTGGTCGAAAGGTGGTAGGATACCATCGATTTTTTCCACTTCTCTTTCGCTAGGGAGATGGCGATGACTCCTTACGACTTCTCTATGCTGACAGGCTTAAGAGTAGGGAGTGATCCAATCTGCTTCGACACGGACATGGATGAGTGGGAGGCAGCTTGGATTTTCCTACTTGGAGCACGCCAACCTGTATCCAAACCAGTAGTAGTGCGATACAGCTGGTTTTCTGAGCATTTTCGCGGGAGCAAGCCCGTGACCCTGGAAGAGATAGAGCAGTACGCTCGGGGCTTCCTGATGTTCCTCTTCGGTACCACCTTGTTTGCGAACAGGTAGAACACCATAGGATTGTATTTACTGAGTGCCTTAGTGACCTTGCCCAGGGTCCGATTCTATGACTGGGGTGGAGCTGGCCTTGCCACACTTTACAGTTACATGACCTCCACTTCCCGCATGAGGGGAGAGCGGGTCGGAGGCTACTAGCGAGCCTAGGAGGTACGCACTCCACTTTCTACTTTGCACTTATGCATTCTACTTCACATTTTCTACTTTATATCTATTCAACACCTGTGCTTTCTACTTTGCACTTTCTATATCAGTTGACACTGTACACTCTTGTTGCATTTTCTATATCTGTTGACACTGTACACTCTTTGTATTTGTTGCACTTTCTATATCTGTTGACACTGTTAATAACATTACTGCTTTTTCCTTGCAATTATGGGTTTACGTATATTTTCTGGCCCTTACTCCAGAGCCATTAGATGAGATCCCCCCTGTTGTCCCTTACTCGCGACAGTACGATGGCCGGTGCCAACACCGGAGCTGGAGCCGTGATAATACGACCTTTGCCTTCTTCTGCCAATACTTTAACACTGTGGTTGCCACCAAGGTAACCTGAAATTCACAATCATTGTTGCTCCACTACTGTTCTGATGCATACTTTGGCAACTGACAGCAACTAACAATCTGTACATTCTTTGCTTACAGATTACATGGTAGCCCTGGACGATTATGCCGGTTGGTGTGAGGGACTAGTATGCGAGGGCTTGGGCCACCTCTCATTTCCAAATTTTGCTGGAGGGCCTAGTTTGTCGGGCCTGGTTTTTGAGCGAGCAGTTCGTACGCTAGACCGTAGGCTCGCTTGATCCGATCATTCACATGCCACCCCAAGAGTTTATGCGGACAGCAGATAACCTCTCAGTTGAGGCTATTATTTAGTTCATGGCAAGCTTGGATGCAGACTTTTTTAGAGCAGGGGGTGATTTTGCAACATTCATCCAGACTCATCTCATGTCTCCTCTGAGGGGTGTTCACGTAGGTGAGACAACAGGAGCTCCTGTGGCGAGTGAGGCGACTTGAGCGACCAGGGCCCATACTAGAGGGGCCCCTTATGTTGGGGAAATGACCAGTTGGCCGGAGATTCCTACTGTGCTCACATGTTGGCGACCAACTGGGATTGCCTACCAAATTCTGATCGAGCCGGCAGAGGCAGGACACGAGTATGTTAGAGCTCGAGGCGCGCCTTAAGTATGGACCACACTTTACAATTTGCACCCCATATTTTCCATTTCAGATATGTTTATTCTAGATATTGATTAGTCAAATGCACTTGCAAGCATCTACTACGGAGTATGTAGAGAGCCTCCTTGAGCTAGTTGCCTCCCTAATCGGCATGGTGTAGAGGAGAGAGACGTTGCTTGGTCTCCATGGTATTCATGTATTTTCCTCCATTTTAGCATGCATTTCATCGATACATTGGCATTTCCACTGTAGTCTTTCCCAAACTGTACTGATACATTGCATTGGCACATTATACTCACATACTGTACTCATACCATATCTGATTTCTACATGACACTCATTCTGGATGCTATGCCTGTACCTAATACACACATTGTAGCTGATATGTTGACAACTATTTTTTTAGATCCCATGTGTACCGAGGGCACTAATGGCAACGACAACATTAACACCTCCTCCAGTAGTAGAGAGGTGAGAGGGAGGGGCCCCAGTACGCAGCCGAGATGAGCGTCGCGGTCGAGGCAAAGACAGGGGTGCCCAAGGCCGGAGCAGTCCTTCGGAGCCCGTTCTGAGTGGCGATGATGATGACGAGGCCAGCACCTCCGTGGAGATAATGAGTCGATATTTTGAGTATGAGAGCGGGAATGATGATGCCAGCTCAGTATCGGGGAGCAGAGATGACGCCGAGGTCGGCTCTGAGGCAAGGAGTGGAGGCTCAGAGTTTGATTTTGATAGCTGCGCCGATGGAGACAGTGCCTCTGAGTCCCCTCCGAGGAAGAGAACGAAGAGGGCCTTTCCAGCTTGAGATGATTGGCGCTGTTTTTTGGACTTTTTTGCTTAATTTCTTTTAGTTTGGTAGTTTAGCACATGTATAGCTTTAGATAGGTTTTACTTTTGCTTTTGAAACTTGTACTTCTTTTGTAAAAAAAACATGATTGGAATAAAACCCTCGCAATTTTTATGAATAGAGTTTTGGTTCTACAACATGAGCACTGCACCACGAGTAACATACTTGCATGAAAAAGAACATGAAGTTGAAGTTGAAACCGAACATGCTTGCATTGGAATAATGTTCTTAATCGGATAATGAGCCAACCAAAGACAAAAATACAACATACAACTCGATAAATAAAGCAAAAACAACTCAAACACAGACCAAAAATAGCTATACACACTTGCAAAAACCAAAAGACTCAAAACAAGACCGAACAACACAAAGGCCAGGACAAAACCAAGCTGCCAAAATTGTCCAGCAAACAGGTGAACGACTGGCCAGATTGGTAGACGGCCAACTAGAAGAGGTGGACGGCTAGCCATAAAAGGTGGACGGCAGGCCACAATTAGTTGCCTGCTGGCCACAAATGTGAGGGCCACCAGAATGTTGACAGTTGGCGCCCATTCACAGCCTTATCTTTTACAAAAGGTCTTCCTTTGTGATTTTTTCTCTAGAACTTCATTTCAGCTGTTGTTTCTTCCACAAATTGAGCCATTTCTTACTGAAAAACTCACGGATTGGATAGCCACTTTAGATGGCATGAAAAGGGTAAATTTCTGGGGTTTCAATATAAACGTGTTTTTTTCATTGAGCCGCACTCTACTTTGTTTTCCGTTCCTTCATGCCGCAGTCCAATGTTGGGACCCGATTACGCATGCCTTTCGCTTCGAAGCACAAGAAATATGCTTGACTCTTGAAGAATTTCAGGCACTAATGGATCTTGGTATGATGAGGAAATCATACTTTAATCCCGTTTTGGCCATGCCTTACCCTTGGGACGGATATGTGGGCTTACTTTGCACGGAGCTCGATCCTTGGCCCACGACAGAGAGCTAAATATACCCAGCTTGATTCATCGATTTTCCAACATCGGTGGCCGAGGCGACCTCCTCCGGCGAGGCTTTCGGCAACACGCCCTCTACTTGTGTATGCTTGCACACTACCTTCTTGCCTCTAGTTTCGGAGGAGCCAATATTAAGTTGATTGAGGTAGCCCAACGCCTGAAAGAAGGTAAGAGTTGCATCGGTTTGGCCTTGGCCGAGACCTTGATGGGTTTGGGTGATTTTCATCGGCAAGAGACCACTAGGTTTGCGAGGAGTCCACTACTGCTCTAGATATTGTTTCCCACCTTATCTTATATATATTTCTCACATCACTTGGCATTTACACTCTATTTTCTCTCAAAGCCCTTTCCTTACTTTTCTCTCAACATACATCTCTCTATTCTTTAATCTCTCTTATTTTTCATCCTTTCCCAGGTTTGGCTGATGGACAAGCTGAAGGTGGTGAACCCTTGCCCAGTTTACTCAGCTCGAGTGTACTTTTTTCGCTAACACTTAGTGGACTTCCCTAATGAGAGATGGTGGTGCAATTGGATGTGCCACAGGTCTATAGCCGACATAGCTTGGCATTTACCCTGGCTTGACTTAGCCGAGATGAGCTACAGCATGACCTGACAACTGGGTGTTCAGTTGATTGGCCTCACGCACTGTTTGTTCTATTTTCGCTTCCGGTTCAGACGCCAATTTGGGCATGATCAGACGCATCTAGATGAGGGGGTGGAATACCCGGCTCCATTCCCAATACATGCTTCGAACTTGACTCAGTACCTCATTGCTTGGAGGACGAGAGAGCTCTTGGCCCCTGTTCCTAGTTTCAATTATGCCCTTTTCTAGCAAATGCTTGGCTTGGCTCGAGGACGAGGCACAAGCTAGACCAACTTTACCTGCAGGGACTTCTGCTAGTATGAGCGGAGGGCGCAGGAACACTTGACTCATGTGCCTCTAGTTTTATTGCTTTGATCTTTCTTTTCAAGTTTTATGATATAAAAGCAACTTCAATTTGTAGCAAAGGGTTGTAGAATGTACTTGATGTTGAAATCAATGGAATTAAAGTTGTGAGCACTAAAAATTTTCCTTTTGGTCCCAAAATGGTCTAAATTATAAAAAGTAAAATTTTGAGAAAAATTAACTTTTATTAAAACTTTTCAAAATTATTTTTGAAAACGATCACCACCTGACACGCGCAGAATAGATCCTCAAGATGTATAACCCCGAATCAGAAGATCATAACTGCCCTTGCTTGCATACCACCACTGTTATACATTGTACAATGAGTCTTCTTCCCAAAACAAAATCACAACCAAGCTACGAAGATCACAACCAAGCTTACAAATAACAAACAAAGATGACCTAATCAAATAAATGGACAGGACAGTTGAGTTGGAGATGATTACGACCAAACTTCAGGATGAAGTTGCCTACGTATCCCAAAGATGGGAATCAGGCCTTACGTTGTTCGATTCAGGTTTACTCGGGTTTTAACTCTCTCCTTTTGCACTCTAACTTTTGCCAAAGTCGCCCTTTAGGATTTTCAACCTTACGAGCTCAGTTTTTATTTATTTCTAATTTTTCATACTCTAACTTTTTCTTAGGTCGCCTTTTCGGGTTTTCAGCCTAGTGAGCCTCTCAGGGTTAATATTTCTTCAACTTGTCTATGTTAATCGGCTGTGAAAACTCCAGGCTATCTAGGTCCATAAGAATAATCGCCCCTCCTGACCAGATTGACTTAATGATATAAGGACCAGTTCAATTAGGTCTGAACTTCCCCCTAGGGTCATGGATAGAAGCTCGGTTATCTTTGAGCACCATGTCTCCTTCCTTGAGATTTCTGGACTTCACTTTCTTATTAAAAGCCCTGAAAATTTTGCTCTGGTAGCCCTGGACATGATACAATGCCCTTAGTCTTCTCTTATCAAACAACATTAACTCCTCAAACCTACTTTGCTGTGAATCTGCCTTTCCTTTCTGACACTCGGCCATAACTTGCAGCAACGACAGTTCAATTTCAATTGGCAAAATAGCCTCCATCCCATAAACGAGAAAATAGAGGGTTGCCCCTGCAGATGTTCGGATTGAGGTTCTGTAGCCCCAGAGCATGAATGACAGTTTATCCAACCAGTCCCTGTAAGTCTCTACCATATTCTGTAGAATTCTTTTGATGTTTTTGTTCGCAGCCTCGACAGCTCCATTGGTTTGTGGCCTGTAGGTCGATGACTTATGGAAAGCCACGTTTTACTTCTCAAGCAAGTCTATCACCTATTTCTTGAAGTGCGACCCATTATTGAAGATAATCTCGTTAGGCACCCTATACCTACAAAAGATGTTGTTCTTGATAAACTTAGCTACATGTGACGCTTTTAGCACTGAGTAGGATTGGGCCTCTACCCATTTAGTGAAGTAGTCAATTGCTACCAGGATAAACTCATGCCCCCTTTGGTGTGACTGCACCGATAATGTCGATTCCCCAAACTGAGAAAGGCCATGGTGAAGTCATATTGTAGAGTTTAGACGGTGGTATGTTTATGCGATTGACATGAATCTGGCACTTGTGGCATCACCGAACAAACCAAATACAATTCTCTTCCATGGTTAACTAGTAGTAGCCTTGTCTAAGGATTTTTCGGGCGAGCATCACACCATTCATGTGGGCTCCGCACTCTCCTCCGTGAATGGCCTCCATAAGGTGCTTTGATTCTTCTTCCTCCACACATAGTTTATGCATTCCCAGATGGCCACTTTTCTACAGCTTGCCCCCGCAGATGATAAATTGAACGAACAAACGCCGTATTTCCCTTTTGTCCTTGGCATTTGCTCCTAGTGGATACGCCTCATTTTCCAGGAAATTCTAGATATCATAGTACCAGGGGTTCTTGTTTGAAGCCTCATCTATTGCGGCAATGGTTTCATAGGTCGGCATGTACTTTTGTTCAATAATAATTGGACGCATCCTGACTCCCAATAGAATGTCTACCATAGAAGATAGAGTTGCTAGTGCATCAGCAAATCGGTTGTTCTCTCTTAGCAGATGGGTAAACGTTAGCTTTTCAAACCTCAAAATTAGCATGTCCAAGACCTGATGGTAAACCTTCATTTTCTCCTTTTTAACCCGCCAATCTCCATTGGCTTGAGACACAACCAAGTTCGAATCCCTGACAACGTCCAACCTTTTTACCCCTAGTTCCAGGGCGACTTCTAAACCAGCAATACATGCCTCATATTCTGCTTCGTTGTTGGATACTTTAAACCGGAGTTTGAAGGCTAAGGGTATATGGGAGTCATCAAGTGCTATCAGCAACACATCGATCCCATAACCGTATTGATTAGCTGCTCCGTCAAAGTATATCATCCACATTTTTTTCTCTATTTGTAGAATATTTTCATCTGGGAAAAAGTACTCCACCACTTCATCCTCCTCTACTGGGTGATCTGCCAGGAATTCCACTATAGCTCTCTCTTTAACCGACTTGCGTGTAACATATTTAAAATCAAATTCCGAGAAAAGAAGTAACCAACGGGCTAGCCTACTCATAAGCGCTGGTTTCTCAAAGAGATATTTGATGGGATCTAATCTCGAAACCAGGATTACAGAGTAAGCTAACAGGTAGTGCTTCAACTTTTGGATAGCCCATACTAAGGCTATATAAGATTTCTCAAGAGGAGTGTAACGAGTCTCGTAATCCAGCATTTTCTTGCTCAAGTAGTAAATGGCTTTCTCCACCTTGGCCTCTGACTCTTGAGCTAACATACACCCCATGGTTAAGTTTGTCACTAACAGGTACAAAATCAGCGATTTTCCCAGTTCTAGCGGTGATAGCATAGACAGATTCTGCAGGTACTACTTGACCTATTCAAAAGCAAACTAACAGCGATCGTCCCACTGGAACTTCTTTCCTTTCTTTAGGAGACCAAATAGTGATTCATAAGTCAAGGTTAGTTTTGAAATAAACTGTTTTATGAATTACAGTTTAGCCAGAAAGCTGCGAACCTCCTTTTCAGTCCTTGGTGGTGGTATTTCTAAGATGACCTTGATTTTGGAATGATCTACCTCAATTCCTCTCTGTGTGATTAGGAATCCCAGCATTTTTCCCGTTGTTACGCTAAAGGAGCATTTTTGTGGGTTCAACCTCAATCTATACTCTCTGATTTGCTGAACACCTTAACCTCTTTATGAATCATGTCATGCAAAATGGCGGTTGTAGCCCTTTGATAAGTGGCCCTAGCATTCTTCAACCCAAATGGCATAACTCAGTAGCAATAAGTGCCCCATGGAGTAGTGAAAGTGGTCTTCTCCCTATTCTCGGGTGCCATCAGAATCTGGTTATACCTGGAAAACCCATCCATGAATGAGAGCAACACATGGCCTGCAATGAAGTCTACCAACTCATTAATATGCGGCAGTGAAAAATCATCCTTAGGGCTAGCCTTATTCAGATCCTTGAAGTCAACACAGACTCTAATTCTGCCATCCTTCTTTGGGACTAGAACAATATTGGCCAACCATGTCGGGTACTCAGATACAAGCAAGAACCCTGTATCAATCTATTTGGTAACTTCTTCCTTGATCTTCAAAGCCCAATCTGGGTGAACTTTGTGCAACTTTTACTTAACTGGCTGGGCCTCAAGGTCAAGAGGGATTCGATGTTGTACAATCTCAGGATTGATTCCAAGCATGTTTTCGTAGGACCACGTGAAAACATCTTTGAAATTTTTTAATAAAGCAATTAAACGATCGCGTTCCTCCGAAGACAATGTGGACCCGATTTGGACTAAGCGCAGATCCTTCTTAGTACCCACATTAATATCAATGATTTTATCTGTGTAGGGCTTAACACGCCTCTCTTTCTCAAAATCAACCAAGTTTTTCAAAGCCCGAGGAATTTCTTCCTTTTCATTTAAGTCAAAATTTTGGAAATCAAGATTAGTACAACAAACCAAAGGCACAGAGTAATAAGCAAAGTCCACCTCATTCCCATTCAAAAGATCTGGCTTCTCAATTACAGTGGACTCAAAAAAAGAAAAGAAAAAGAGGATCGGGACAGGACTTTGGTATCCGGGTTACCAGTCCCGGAGATGCCAAACTCTAAAGAACTCAAATCTGATTTCGACTCCACAGACTCAGTAGAACCAGACTTAGACTCACTATCCGATTTAGAACTACCAACAATGCCCTTCTCAAACTTCCACATCAGGTGCGGGGCCTCAGATGTATCCACGATAAGACTAGTAAAATCCTCTGCTGGTTTATCCCCGATCATTGAGATAGTAAAACTATCCCCCAAGTTGGTAGACTCAGCTCCAACAGTAGAACTCACCAGTAAGTCAACCAGTGCCTTTTCTAGCAACTCCTCCTTTTCAATAACTAGGATCGTAGCCCTTTCTTGATCCGTACCAGTGCTTAGGTCTGCCTGCTCATCCTCATCTTTTGGTAATTGGTGCCCAAAGAAGATTTTGAACCCAGGATACCTAGTCTTCATCTTCCAGTCATACCAAGGCTCTGGGAATCCACAAAAGGGGAAATCTTCTCCTTGATGGACAAAGCGTCTGTTCAGGGTTCCCCATATAGGTTTGTGGACTAACTCATATTGCTTCCTAGTCCTCTTTGCTTTGATTCTTCCTTTCAACTCCTCCTCATTTCTTTTCCAATCTGCAACGGTAGGTTTGTATCCCAGCCTAAAAGCGTGGGGATTATGACTCATTTCATTGGAAATAATACCTACCTGCCTGTCGCTTCTACCTAATCATGATCCCTAAAGATGCCCCTGTTTATTCATCATGTGGATTGACTGGGCACTCACATAATTCCCCTCGTCTTCTGCCATGATGTTCTGGACTACCAGAGCTTTTGCTAGAGAGAAGCTAGAGAGAAATACATCCTCTTCTCCGTGTATGATTCCCAGCACTGGTGTGGTAGTTCCTTGGGGATGGTGAATTGCAGAATTGCCATACACAATAGCAATCCCACCTTGAAAGGGGTACTTCACCAGTTGGTGAACAGTTGATGACATAGCCTTCATCTGGTGGAGATAGGGCCTTTCCAGTAGTAAGTTAAAGGTTATTGGTACATCCATGACATGGAATTCCACCTCATGTTCGGTCGGGCTGATTAGGATATGGCTTTTAAACGTTCCCATAACATCCCAATTTGTATTGTCATAAGCCTGGACAGCTTGGGTTGTGGGTGTAAAGTCAATCGCCCTCAAACCGATGGCATAGGCAGTTCTCACTGGACATCTATTGATTGCCGATCCGGTATCTACTAACACCATAAAAATCCATTTTTTTCGACTTTCTAAATGACGGTTGTGATTGGTGCCCTCGGGAGGCAATTCTTTATCCGTAAAGGATATTATTAGCATAACGTCCCCAGAGATGACCAATGACACCAATTGGTCAGCGGTGGTGTCAATGGGTAGTTTTGTTCGGTTCATTGCTTCGAGTAAGGCTTGTCTATGCTCCCGGGATACCAGTATCAATCCCCAGATGGATATGTTGGCCTGGATCTTCTTTAGTTGTTTCAAGACCAGGTTTTCTTCAATATCCTTCTCCTTTACTTTCTTAGCCTCTCTGTTGGAAGATTCTGGTTGATCTAAAGTTAGGGGTTTAAAGTACCGACCACTGCGGGTCAGATGATCAATCTCATTAGTATACCACGTATCATCAGGGTATCATTATTCTACCCTTCATCCGTGTATGCATGGCTTAGATCGCTATCTGCCCACCACTCCCCCGCGGTCATGGCTGGGCTGCCATCAGGTTTTATTCTAAACATGTTAATATCATGTGACCCGTCATCATATCATTCTTCCTCCACTACAACTCGGGTTTCAGCATCTTGATACTTTCTGAGTTTTCTTAACATTCTCTTTCGATCATTGGGTTCCCACTCGATTTTCTTAGCATTTTGAACACTATTAGTTGTGGATTCAGCTTCTTCTTTCTCTTTTCTCTTTGAATGTTCCAGAGCTATCTTCGCTTGGATCTCCTCTATCTTTTCCCTTTGAAATTGTTCTAGTGTATGTTCTTTCTCAATTAGAGGTTCAGCTTCAGCTTGGCCATTAGCAATGATTTCCTCTTCTATCCCAGTCTCTCCTATCTGTTTCTCCACATCAGACTCTTCCTCACTCAACCATCCATTGTTTGTTTCTGGCTGGCTCGAGTCCCACCATCTCATCTGCACACAGCTTGTATCTTCTTCCTTAAACAAGTAAAGATCCTCCAGATCCTCTTCTAATTCTGCCAGATCCTCTTCTAGGTTTGCTAAGTCATTCAAGCCTTGCTCGGGTCACTCATTCTGATTCCACGCCATTTGGTCTTCCCAAATAGCATTAATATTGAGAAAGTCTGGCAGTATGACTACTAGCTTCGACTGATCGAAATGGCCACAATGTATAAACTGGGATCGTACTCCGCGAGCAAGACCCCATTCTCTATGACATGGGTATTAGACGACCTTGTCTTCAGTGCATTCTTCTCTCTCTTCATTTCTACTGCCATGGGCCTGGATTGGGTTTGTGGTGTTAGATCCATCATGTACATGTTTGTACCTTCTAAAATAACTACCTTCGGTTTTGGTAGGTGGGATGAGGTAATGTATGTGCTAGGGTTGAAGGTAGGCAGTAGTATATGGATGTGGTTAATTTTTCTAGGCAGGGGGACTTGGTTGTGTGCAGGAAGTGAGTTGGTTGTTACGTTGGGTTTGGAAGGTGAGGCGATGACTTTGTTGTCAATGAGATCCTGGATCTCATGACGTAGATGGTAGCACATGTTCGTGGGATGGCCATGTTGTTGGTGAAAAATACAATACTGGGTAGGGCCATGTTTAGGTAGCAATGGGTCTGGAAGTGGACGAGAATCGAGAGGATTGAGATGCCCCTTCTGCATTAATAGCTTAAGGGCGTGGGTTGGGATCATATGGAGGGAAGTAAAAACTCTTCGATTTTGGGGTGGACCGGTACTTTGTGAAAGTTGTGAGGTTGTGGTAGTAGCAAAGGGATCAACCATCTTGGCCATTGAAACAACAGTACTGACATCCGCAGGCCGTGTAATAGTGTTACTACTAGCATTGGTACTCCGGGAAAACGACCTTCTTGCAGGTTCGCTTATTTTGTGGATAATACCCTTTTTGAATGCACTCTCAATCTGGACCCCCAGCTCATGTAAGGAAGCAAATGTGGACAATAGTGCCATTATTATTCTTTGCAACATATTTGGCTCAAGGTTCTGGACCACTAGCTGGACTTGTTCTCTTTTGGCAGGTCTACTTGTCATTCGAACTGCCTTGGCTCTCCACTGAGCGACAAAATCAATGAATGATTCTTTGGGGTTTTGGGTAGTAGCCTCCAGCTCGCTAATGGTTGCTTCTATCTGGGTGTTATATGAATACTGATTGACAAATACCTCAGATAGCTCCTCTCAATTCCATTTTGTTGAGTCTTCCAATTTAGTGTACCAGATGGCCGCCACATCTGGCAGGGTTCTCCCAAACAAGGAAAGCTTTTATGCCCTAGTCAAATCCATGGGCCTCAATACATCTGAGAACAACCAGACATGCACAATTGGATCCCCATTACCATCGAATTTGTCGATGTGGGGCATCTTAAATTTCTCTGGTAATCTGACTGAAGCTTTAGTGTACCTATCTTCGATATCTGGAATGGAGTTGAAGCCCTAGCATTTCTTCAATGCTTTCTCCAATTTAGCAATCTTGACTAAGGCCGGATCAATTTCATTGATATCAAAGGAAACATTTCCTGAACATTTTTTAGGGAAACATTTCTGGGGGAAACATTTCCTGAACATTTTTTAGGGAAACATTTCCGGAGGGTTAAATCGGAGGCCTATAAGCTAGAGCCGGGGGAAACATTTCCTGAACATTTTGTAGGGAAACATTTCCGGAGGGTTAAACCGGAGGCCTGTAAGCTAGAGCCGGGGGAAACATTTCCTGAAGATCTGGGACTAACAGATTTTCTACTAGTGGGGATAGATCTGGGTTTGGCTGAGCAGCCGGGATCGGATGCACGGTTGATGCTGATGCCCTAGATGTACGTCATAGATCGACAATAATTTCATCTTGTACAACCATCCTCTGGTTTACAATCATTACAAGAAAAAACACAACTAAATTTTTAGTCGCCAAAAGTCAATTTTTAGTCGCTAAAAGTCGATTTTTAAGTTTCTCCGACTAAATTTTTTAGTCGCCGGTTTGGTCGCAAGAAACGGTCGGGGAAGGTATTGGCAACTAAAAAACTTTTAGTCGCCAAAAAACAAGTATTTACCGACCAAAACTTTGGTCGCCAATAGTCAATTGTATTTTTTAAATTATACATTTGGCGACTAAATTTTTAGTCGCCAATAGTCAATTATATTTTTTTAAATTATACATCTACCGACTAATGTTTTAGTCGCCAAAAGCTCATTCCAAAAAAAAAAATAAAAAATTACACCTTGCTCTTGTGGAGATTCGAACCATCAACCTTCCACACCATAAACCTTATACAACACACTCCTTCCACTACGCCTCTATAACATCATATGATTATATATGCAACATATATTATTTATATAGTTCTTACTGTATTAATATCAAAGTATATATATAAACATAATTATTTTTTATTGAACATAATTTATTTAAAAATAAATTATTTAGTAGAAAAAAAAAGACACCACTTTTGGCGACTAAACATAATTTTAGTCGCCAATTCTATACTTTTGGCTCCTAATTATTTTTTAGTCGTTAAAAAAAAATTTCCCGCACTAAAATTACCACTTTTGGTGACTAAACTTCTTTTTAGTCGCCAAAAAACCTCACTTTCGGCTACTAAACATGTTTTTAGTTGCCGAATGCTTCACTTTTGGCTACTAATTTTTTTTAATTGCCAAAAGGCCTTACTTTTGGCTACTAAAATTTTTTTAGTTGGTAAAAGCCTCACTTTTGGCGACCAAACACATTTTAGTCGTCGAATGCCTCACTTTTGGCTACTAAAATTTTTTTAGTCGCTAAAAGCCATATATCGGCGACCAAACAGATTTTTAGTCACCAAAACCTATACTTTTGGCTTCTAAATTTTTTTAGTCGCCAAAAATCACCACTTTTGGCTACTAATGCACTTTTAGTCACCAAATGCTATACTTTCAGCGAAGAAATGTGATTTTTTAGTCGCCAATAGTGCTTTTTCTTGTAGTGAATGTCCATGGTTCTTTGGAAAGCTGCCATCATGGCAGTAAATTCCTCTGCATTCTGTGCTGTATTCTGTGCCATTGCTGGTTTGGGTGAACTAGATGTTGGTGAACTGATTGAGTGAGAACGGATAGGTGTTTGCAGTGTGCTTTGTACTGATGTTATTGACTGTCTGCTCTTTCTTCATCGGGTGACTGACGGAAGCGAGACCAACACTGGCTGGCCACCAACAAGGTCTTGAGCTTTGCAAAGCCTGCCAAAATGATTCCACACAAATTGGGGAATATTGGGTCTTTTTGAAGCTATGATGGTAAACTACCTAGCAAAAAGAAAGAAAGAAAAACATGATCAAAACTCGAACAACACTTCATTTCCAACTCACAATAATCATAACACATAGCTGAACTATAATCCCCATTGAACTCCATTCTCAAACTCATACTATATGAACCATCCTGTACAATTTCACTTAAAAGGCACATATCAAGAAAAAAAGAGCCAAATGCCCCTATGAGGGGGTAGGGTTGCCCTGTCCTAGATTTTTGGCATGAACTAGGCTGCACTATTTCAAATAATGAGTTTCATAACATCCTACAAATGGGTGGCATCCTGCCTAAGTTAGAATAGAGCTTCACTATCTGTAACTAGGTTAAATCCTCAGCAAGATTACCTAATATACCTCTTACACCTAACACCGAGAAGTGAAAGGTGGATCAAATGGTACAACGGTGATCTAGATCCAAGGGTTGTGTTCCCAACATGGCAGAGCCTACGACCGGTCAGTCTTTTAGCAAGCTTTTTGTTCAAGCCTCCGGCAAACCGTCCAGGAATAGTAGTCGGCAAACACAGTGACTTAGCACCAATGCAAATGCAAATACAAAGAACATATAAGTGTAGATAAAAGTTCACATCATGAAGTTCAAGTCAAGTTCTCTAAATCCTCAGCAGAGTCGCAAGAAATTGTAGCTCGACTTTTCACGCTCCTTTTGGAAGACGAGAAGTCTTACAGTTCGGACTCTACCTGTGGTTCTGAATCCGATTTCACAAGTGTAATGTGAAACAGTGAAAACACAAAAAGAGTCCAAATCTGGCAATTCTTTTTGAAAAATCAATGTTCTGAATCTGATTTCACAAGTGTAATGTGAAACAGTGAAAACACAAAAAGAGTCCAAATCCGGTAATTCTTTTTGAAAGATCAATGTTTTGAATAAAATACCAAAAATGGACTACTTTGCCAGATTTCAGAGTCACCACCTAAATATTTTTAAAAAATTTAGGAAACCTAAGAATCATGCCAAAAGCCATTAGTCCGTCATCATCAAAGTTGTCTCAGCTCGAGAACTTAGGTACAAGAAGGGAAGGTCATGAATTGAGCACCCCACTCGCTCGATCAAAGATCGACCTCTACTAATCATGATGTGAATCTTATTTACATTATATGCTCTTGTTCTGATTGTTAGGCTAATTTTACTATGTGATGCGCACATAAGTATAGACTAATTTACAAAAATGGAACATTTGATTCATGTTTGTTTTGAAAATTGTTTTGAATATGTACCACTTGAAAAAGTGATCTCATAAAAAACATTACTTAATTTATTCCAATTCAAGCAATTTAGCCTTCATCCACAGGCATTTCAAATAGTTTATCACTTAAGCATTTAGCCTCATGGTGAACATGCTAGACATGGCAACAATCACACTCATGCGATTATGCTATGGCGAATAAAAGATCACCTAGTACTCCAAGCCCAAAAAAAGATGACAAAGTTAGAATAATACATGATCCTAATTATGCAATATGACTAATGTAACACATACGATACGCAATTACTAGGCTCGGCTACTAATATGGCATATGAATTAATTTGATAGCATGCAGTCTAAGCACGTATTAAAAGAATTATTAACTAACAATGCAAGTTAGAATGATGCGCCGAGCCTCGTTGCATGCCAAGCATGAGAGATGCTAAACAAAACGTGATGCTTCTAAACTAACCATCATAAGCAGGTAAATAAAAAGAAGAAAGATGTGGGGTTAGAAGACATACACGTTATTACAATATTTGGGCCCTCACGCAGGAGGATTCGAATAAACTAACTGGCTAAGCTAATTACTACGAATTACAAACCGAATGAAATAATCAACTACTAGCTAATTAATTATTACAACAAATTAAAGAACTAATTGAACTAACTAATTAATTAATTACAAATCAAAATGAACTAATTAATTACATGAATACAACATGAAAGAAGTGCTAACCTAGCCATTCTAATTACTCGGCCTCGGGAAACGAGGAATGTTCATGCATGCACGGATTTCCACCCGAAAAGGGCCACTGTCCTGCTACCAGATGCCTCTGTTGTATAGTAGAACATTTTCAATGTTCTTCATCTCAGAATCAGTTCTGTTTTGCTAGAAAAGTACACTGCTTGGTTTTACAAAGGTAGCCGGTAGGCCAAAAGTGGTGGCCTATCGTCTAGAAAAAGATGGCCTGCAGGCTAAAAAAAATGGCCTGCAGGCTAGAAAAAGTGGTTGGGCGGCCACTGGAGTTTGGCCCTTCCTACTGCAACAGAGGACAAACAGAGCAAAATTAAGGTTTTCTCAAGGGATATTTGTATGCTTTACCCCTCCTTATCATCAGACAACTCAAAGGAGTAGTAAACTTGATTCACAAGCCATCAGTCCAAGCAATTTCATTGCATGATGGCCTATGAACCAAAGGGTACACTTTCAATAAATTCTCAAATAAAGACTCTCAAACCTCCTCCCTATCATGAATGATCAAGGGAAGTGGTTGACAATGAATCTTGAACTTTTTTCATTACTAATGAGTATGAAACGACTCAAGACTCAAGGGTTCAATTAACGTCCGATTGAACCCCAACCAAGTTATTATCCTGCATCATTTTAGTCCAAGTTTTATTATTCTATTTTGATTACCTTTCCATTCTTTAATTCATTAACTCCAAAGGTGAAAATTAAGTCCTTTAAAGAAGGGAAGTGTCAAACCAAGGGCTAGTTTAAGGCATGAGAGAGATGTCATGCCGTTGATAATGAACCCCTAAGAGGGATTAAACCATTAAGCACGACAACCTCTATCTCAAGCTTACAAGAACAATCGGTTTCAAACAACTCTCAAAGTAAATAAAAAAGTCATGAAATGAGGGAGATTGTAGAGATGATTAGAGGTGATCACAAGTAAGAAAAACAAGAAATAAATGCTATCTACTCAAATAGGTTGGTGGCTAAAGCCTAAAACACCAAACCTACAAGGACAACTAAATTACAAGTATGCAAAACAAAGCATAAATGCAATGAACACCTAAAACAGTCTTAAAACATGAAAAAGAAGTGCTAGAATTAAGACAAAAAAGCTAAAATAGAAAGCTACAACATGGAGCTATGTATGCTAGTGAACAAGACACAAGGAAGGGAGGCTAACCCCTCCAATTTTGGACTTCAAAACATGTTTTTAGCCATTGAAATAACTCTGAAATTCAGTATTTAAAAGGTCAAAAAAAGATATTGTAAAGGTGGGAAACACAAGGGTAAAGGCTAGAGAAGCACGATGGAAAGAAAGGTGAACCACCCCTCCACCCTTTAAGGCCTTACACCACAAGTTTCTGCCCAAAAATACAGAGTTTATACAGCCCAAAAACAGTAGAAAAGCAGTAAGAAAAGAAGTAACCAAAACAATGAAACAAGCTAAGCCTTATACCTCTTGAAGAGAAGAACACTTTTAAGCAACAATTTAACACATACACACCCTCAATAGCTCAAAGTAGGCTCAAAAGTATCTCAGCTCAAAGATGGCAAGGTTTGGTTAAGAGTGTATAGGCAAAAGCTTAAGAAATTTCAAGAGAGAGAGAATTGTAGAGAGAGAAAATTAATTTTGCTTTAATTTTTCTAACCCTCAAAAATGGAAAGGGAGGTCCTCTATTTATAGAAAAACATCGCACTTCCTTAGAAACATCCATCCATACACATGTAGGTAGATGTAAACATCTGTGCAAATAGCTGGCACAACTGGCAAAAAATATCTGCAAAACACACTTGTGGCCGGTAGGCCACCAGTCACACACTTGGCTAGTAAGGCACAAGGGTGGCCGGTAGCCTACAAAAATGGGCCTGCAGGTCCCAGGTTTTTTAAGTTTGAAAGACTGGTGTTTTGGTGCAAAAAGAAGGCACAAGGTTTGCAGGGTTTTGAGGCTTAGAGCTATGGCATTCCACTGAGGACTTTCGAGCACTTGACAAGCATATACATTCATCATTGGGTGTGCAAGTGATGGTGCCTAAGTCGTAAGAGCGGTCAAAAATGGAGTGTCTACACTAATTAATTTAACAAAAAATTCTATATTAAATTGAATAATCTTGCCAAATTGTTAGTTTATATTTTGTACTTATAAGAAAATTATTACATTGTAAGAAACCTCCATGTTTGAAGAATAGATTTTTGAAAAAAAAAATTATAATTGCACGACAGATTTTGAAAAAAAATTAAAATATTAGAAGCATCCATGCTTGAGTGATAACAAATTCTCTGGGTTTTTTTTACCCAAAAAGTGGAAAAATACTGGAATAGCAAAATAATTTAAGAAAACATGTGTATTAATTTTAATATTTCATGAAATTGTTAATTTATATTTTCTAAAAGAACAAAATTATTAACTTGTAAGAAGCATCCATGTTTAAAGAATACATTTTCAAGAATAGAATTTGAAGAAAATTAAATAAAAACTTATAAATGCACAACAGATTTTGAACAAAAATAATAATATAAAAAAATCATAGCAAAAGCAGAATTTGTTTGTTCAACAACAACAGATTCTCTGTGTTGTTTTGCCCAAATTTTGAGTCCTATGACAACTGAAACATCAAATTTCAAACCACAAAATTATAATAATAATAAGGACAAAAATTATATATGACCAGATTGACAATTCTACAACAAAATACCATCAATAGGGCCCAAAATACAGTACAATCTGAAATAGTAGAATGAAAAACCACCAACAACGAATCGGAAAAGCAAGAAGAAGAATAGTAATCAAGTCAGTTCATTTACCTGTCGCAAGTCTTCGACGGTCGACGACAAAGAGAGTAGGCTGTGTGGTCTGCCTAAGAGAGATTCATCGGAAAGAGACGTGCCGAAGAGAGATCCGTTGAACTTCTTCAACCCCTTTTTTAGTGGGTGCTAGAGAGATAAGAGAGATGATGAAGTTGTAATGCAAACCTTTCTCTGGAGAGTTATGAGTTGGTTGTTTAGTCAAAGGGTAAAATGGTATTTTCATCCTCTATTGCTTACTAGTTGTACAACACAACTGTAGCCTTAGCAACTGTGAGACTTATTGGATTTTTTCCTCCAATAGGCTAAAATAGCCTAACCCAGCGGTTCCCAAACACCACCTAAGTGTGAGTGTGATAGTGAAAGAAAGTAAGTGATTAACTGGTTTGATAAACATTGCTACAACGATAAATTTATCGTCGTTAAATACATTTACTTTTTTTCTATTTCTCTTGTTACCACCAAATCTGAGGAGGTATGACAGAGTGATGTGGTGGAGATGGATGTTGATTTTTCTTTAAAAAATGGTAGAAAATTGTCAAAAATTACTACCAAAAAAATAATACTGGTGGTCGAAAACAATGGTTGGAGGTGGTTGCAGGCGACTAGAGACGATGGTTGGAGGTAATCTTCGGCGGGAGAAGGTGCAGTCATGGCAGTGTAAATAATGGGGATGAAAAAGGTGAGGAAAATGCATTTTAGAGATATTGATAGGTGAAAATATAATAGGACTTATAGGTAAATAAGTCTGGTCAATAGGAGTGACTCGTGAGTGCTCCATAATTCTAAATGTACTAACAATCTTACTAAAAATACAAGAGGCCAAATATGATTGATTGTTAAAAAAAAAAAATATTTAAACATCCAATGGTGTTTGCACATATATGCTTTTAGTAAGATTGTTAGTAAAAATTTAAGTAAATGTAGTATTACTCCTTTTTTAGTAACCCATTTACAACTGATTTACAAAATTTGACTTTTTGTTAGCTAGAATCGCTTAAATTTATTTGATACATGGACTCACATAACACTTGTTTAATCTCCATCTCAAAATCCAATCAAGATAATTTTAGATTATTTTTCTAGATAAATAGACTTCCTCATAGGATCCAAACACATTTATTATGAGCGGATTTGGAGGATTCACGGGTTTAGGCTCAAATGGCCAACTTTGATTTCCCATTATATATATTCTTCTCTATTTGCTTTAGGCATTCGGTCTACAAATTCAATTTTAGATTTTCTTTGTCCAAAAATCCACACTCTAATATACTCTGTCTATAAGAATAAACTCCTACAAAATAACTAAATTACCCATGCATCCATGCATATCATCATATAATATATAAGTGATAAGTAAAACACTATACATCAATTAGAAAGCTTCCACATTTCCTTCCTAATTATCTGTCACATGTCCTTTTAATTTTTTCTTTATAATGTTTTTTCTCTTCTTGTTGAATTTCTTTTTTTTACTCTTTTCCTCTTTCACCTTATTTCTTTATGACTTTTCTTATTCCATTCATAGATACATACTGTTACCCAAAAAGCAACCTAAGAGGGGGGTGAATTAGGATTCTACAAACTAAAGTTAATAATACCCCAATAAAAATTATAACTAGTACAACAGATAAATATAGCTAATGAAATGAAGATGACTTGATCAAGCACAAAGATAAAATATCAGTGAAGTAGCTAAACAAAAGTGTAGTGAATGATTTTGACTTAACAGATTTTGATATAGATAAATAAGCAACTAACACTCAATGAAAGGTGATAACAAATAGCTATATGAGGTAAGTTAAATGATTTGATAATTTGCACAATATTAGTAAATATTTCTAACAACTATATCAGTGAAAGAATTTTAACACATAGAGTTTATCAAATCAAGTGAAGTAGATAGCACAAAAATCATATAGCTATATTAGTTGAATATATTAGATGTTTAGCACAATAATAGCAAATAGTATATTAGATATAACTATAGTAGCATATTAAAGAAATAAGGAAAAATGAGGCAAACAGATTTATAGTGGTTCGGCTTCAACCAAGCCTACATCCACTCCTCAAGCTCCACTTGAGATTTTCCACTATCTTCTAGCTTCAAAGGGGTGCTAGCAATCTCTTCACAAATGGAGCAATCCTCCACAGATTTTACACAGACTTTTCAAGTCCAAAATCTTTCACTCCTTAGGTGATTCTTCATCACACTCATAGAGTCAAGAAACCTGAGTGTTCTACACTCTTACAAGATTGAAATGATGGTGTTTTTGCTTTCAAATAAAGCTACAAGAACAATCTCTCAAAGATAGATATACAATATTGAAGCTCAAAGTTTTCTGTAAATCCTTTTACGTGAATATATGCTTAAGGCTAAAGGCTTTGTATATTTTTTGAAGAAGAAAGAAATCTTAGTTGAAGAACACTTCAGAGAATAGAGAAAGATTGGAGTGATGAAAGATTGAGAATTTTGTATAGCACGTTGTATCTCTTCTGTATCAGTTGGCTGTCTTAACTGCTTGTTCAGAGCTCTGTATAATAGAGTTTAGTGCTCTATTTGTTCAAATAGTGCCCATTTTCTTCTTCTCGTTGAAGTGATGGGATGGTGATGGCTGAGGATGATAAATAATTAATTGCTTAGATATTCCCTGAGATTCATCTGTGTTTTGCCCATTAAATGATGGGTTATCTAATGAAAAACCTTTGTTTTCTCTTCTCAGCATCTGTTACTGATATAACAATTTTTTGCATAGTGGACATCCGCCCGGATGTCCCAAGGGAAGTTTTGTGTCTGTGGGTCATCCGCCCAGATGTCCGCCTGGATGTCCCATGAAGTCCCGATCGTCAAGGTTATCGTCTGCGATCGTTGAGCATACTGTCGTCTGACATCTAGAGCGAAACAGAGCTGAACTAGAACAAAACAAGGTTGCCTTGGTAGGTTCTCCTCTCGGCCATCCGCCCGGATGTCCACCCGGTTGTCTAAGCCTACCCAAAGTTGCAGAAGAAAATTGCCAAAAACTGGCCTGATCGTTCGACTGCCCCGTCGATCACCCCACAGTGGGCTGGTCTCCTTTTGCACTACTACTCTTCTGTTGTTTTGGGCTTGATTCAACATCTGTTTAAGCTTTATTTTGAAATCAAGAAAGGCATGATTAGGATATAAACATGGATAAAAATATTATGGAATGAATTATAAGAATTCAATCTATTTTGCTCTTCCAAATAAATCAAAATAGAATTAAAACAAAATTAAAAACAATCATCAAAATACAATATGTCTAACACATACTTTTTATTTATATTTTTGAATTATTATATTTAATGTATTTCTATTAGTTAATTATAATGTAGAAGAAAACTATGATTTTAGAATACTTTTACAAAACTATAATTAAACAATTGTCATGATCATTCAAAAAAAAAAAAAAAAAAGGAAAAAAATTCATAATAATAATTAGGGGTGTACGCGGTGCAGGTCGGTAGGGATGGCAATTTAAACCCGGCTGTAGACACCCCATTTTTGACCGACCTTAAGACTCAGACGTCACCGGTTGAGCGCTCGGTGATGTTGCATATCGTGCTCGTTCAGAAGTCTCAGAGTCGCGGCCGTGCACCCTGCCTCCGGACTCCCGAACTCTCTTCTGTGCCTTGTCTCGGTTTGCGAACCAGACTCGGTTTTCTCTGTTTCTTTTCTCGAGGGAGGAGAGGTCCGTAGACCATCTCTCGTGGCCGTGGGCTACATTTCGTGTCAGAGGCCATTTTGCCATTCGAGCGGTTCCCGGTTTTTGGAGCCGTCAGGCCGTGTGCCTCGGTTCGGGACCACCCAACCATCTCCGATTTCCCCGGTTTCTGGCATACATCTCATTTACTCCCTCTCGAGGGACACTGGGGTCTTAGATACCCACTTCGCGGCCAAACACCACTTTTGGTGCTTAATGGCCGGTTTTCGAGACCCCGAACTGCGTGTTTTCGCCCCCGAGCATTCGTTTTGCATCGAGTTTTGTTCATTCTTGGCAGGTACCTCTATTTTATCATAACGAGGGACACTGGGGTCTTAGATACCCACTTCGCGGCCAAACACTACTTTCGGTGCTTAACGGCCGGTTTTCGGGACCCCGAACTGCGTGTTCTGGCCTCCGAGCATTCGTTTTGCATCGGTTTTTGTTCATTTTTGGCAGGTACCTCTGTTTTATCACCAGGAAGATCACTGGGGGGTGGGAGGCCAGCAATTGTCTCAGCAACCAGCTTTCTGCTTGGTCAAAGGTGGTTCAGCATGAATCCGGGAAGGAGAAAAGTCTGCGCGGCTTCACCGAAACGGGCGTAACTCTTTGCACAAGAGTAATTAAAATGTGAGGCCACCACCATTGGAAAGCTTACTTCCGGGGCTTCATTTTTCACTCAAGAATCTCCTAAGTCCAAATCCGGGGGGAGGAGATATGGTTGGTTGAAGTCCGGTTGGACTAAATCTGCGCGGCTTTACGGAAACTGGCATAACTTTTTCTACAAGAGGAATTTTAATGCAAGGTTTGTGGCATTGGAAAGCTAACTTCTGGGGCTTCATGGTCGGCCAGCTCTCTTATTTTTCTTCTATTTACCTTGCCGGCCGGCCACCATTTCCAGCCGGCCGGCCACCTGCAACTAAAGCACCTTTTGCCCACCTTTTCTCTGATTTTCTTGCCTATATAGCTGGCCTCCCAGCTCTTGTAGAAGGGTTGGAAAATTTCTCTCAAGGATATACATTGATATCTATCTCTATCTCTCCATTTTTCTCTCAAATCTTCAAGTTTAGGCTCAATTTCTTCATCATCTTCAAGCTCTACTACCACCACTCCATTCCAGCTACAAGGAAGGGTTTTTCAGAGGCTTAGGAGCAGAAAACTTGAGCCAAGAAGCAACAAGAGTGTGATCTTCAAGGGTAAGTATCAATCACCCTCTTTTGGCACTTTTTTTTTGCACCATTCCTCTACCCTACTTTCTCACTGTTTTAGACTCCGACCCTAACTGAAAGGGGCCTTATTTTGAGCTATTCTACATGTTTGTTTAAGGGCTTAACCCTGTTTGAGCCCTCTATGATGCACTTGCTTCAATATCATTTTGTATGTCAATATCTTGCATGCTTTTTTTAGTTCATGTGTGATCTATTTCTGAGCCTGATATAAACTGTGAGTGGGCCTATTTTGAGCCCCTCTTCAACATTTAAGAAGGGATCATCCCTGTTTGGCCTCTCTATCATGCACTTGTTTCATAATCTCTCATATTTACCGTAAATTTGCATGATCTGTTTAGCCTCTGTGCGATATGTTTTGGAGCATGTCATGAAATGTGAGTAGGCTTATTTTATGTCCCTCTACAACATTGTATAAGGGATCAACTTCATTGGGGGTCTCCATGTTATACTTGTCATTATACCCCTCTTTGGCCCTCATTTTGCATGCTTTGTTAGGCCTATTTTGCTTCTGTTTTCGGCCATGATCAGGTCTGGAAAGAGTCACATTTTGGCCTTCTTGTCATGTTTTGTTAAGGGTCCAAGGCTGTTTGATGAATGTTTGGCATACCTCATGTTCTAGCCTTTGTCGGCTTCATTCTTGCATGACATTTTTAGCAAGTTTTCATACTGATTTGAGGGATGTCATCTACTGTAAATGTTCATATTTTTAGTCCCTCATCAGTGTTGTAGAAGGAAATTTTTCAGTTTGAGCATCGCATACATCACTTGTTTCAATACCCCTCTCTTGGCCCCCATTTTTGCATGCCATTGTTGTCCTATCTATGCTTACTATTTCGCCATGTTTTGTACTGTAAAAAATGCTATTTTGGGGTTGCCTTGCTACTGTTTTGCATGTCATGTACCAATTATGCATATTTAGTATAGCTGTAGGCCATTTCGGGTGCTTAATATCGCATTTCGGGACCGTTCCGTGCATTTGGTGTCATTTCCCCACCTTTCGGGACTGTTTTGCATCATTTGTGAGTGCTGAAAATCAATTGGCATGTTTGCATATCATTTCCTATGTCATTTCATGCTTTAATCCATTGCCTCGGTTTGCATGCCCGTGTGCACGCATTTCGAGGCACCTCATTTTCATCTATCGGCCTCTTATGTGAGTGTGGTTGAGGCTCTCTCACATTAGTATAAGTCCAATTTGCATCTGGAGTGTCATTTCATATTTTAGTACCATTGCCTCGGTTTGCGTGCCCGTGTGCACGCATTTCGAGGCACCTCATTTTCATCTATCGGCCTCTTATGTGAGTGTGCCTGAGGCTCTCTCACGTTAGTATAAGTCCAATTTGCATCTGGAGTGTCATTTCATATTTTAGTACCATTGCCTCGGTTTGCGTGCCCGTGTGCACGCATTTCGAGGCACCTCATTTTCATCCATTGGCCTCTTATGTGAGTGTGGCTGAGGCTCACTCATGTTAGTATAAGCCCATATTGCATCGCATATCTTATTTTAGTCCTGTTGCATTCCGTATGCCTTTTTCTCGGTTTGCGTGCCCGTGGGCACGCATTTCGAGACATCTCATTTTAGTCTCATTGTATATCATATTTCATGTCATTTCATGCCTTTATGCCATTGTCTCGGTTTGCGTACCCGTGTGCACGCATTTCGAGGCACTTCACTTTTATCCGACGGCCTCTTATGTGAGTGTGGCCGAGGCTCACTCATGTTAGTGTAAGTCCAATTGCATTGCGTATGCCATTTTATGCCTTAGGATCATTTTCTCGGTTTGCGTGCCCGTGTGCACGCATTCCGAGACATCTCATTCCATAGCATTGTGTATGTTAGGATTGTATCCTAGTTGCATTTCATACATATCATGCATATTGCATCGTGTTTGGGATAGGAGTTAGCCCGGGCACGGGAAACGAGGCACGTTTCGTACTCCGAGTGACGGAACGGGTCTCAATTCCGAAGTCACCGACACTCCGGATTACCCGTGATGGAGTTAGGTTTTGTTGTAGAATTCATATGCATTCATCCTATATTGAGTTGTGCAATCCGACTCCTCGGCCATCATGCATCGATATGCGTGATTGGTGGCACGAGGATCGAGGCATGCATATATTTGTGAAATACATTGCTATGCCCCTTTCCTGCTCTCTGTTGCAGCAAAATGAAGAATCAACAACTTTTCGGAGCTTGGCACACATTTCGAAAAATATTGCAAACAGAGGCTAATTGGGGCATCCCAGTGGATTCCCGCGCGAGGCAGCCCAACATGCATCATTTCATTATCCGGAGCAGAGTCAAGGCAGCCCCTGACTTGCACGCCAATTTTACAGCTTTCTTATTTAATTTGATAATTAATTAGGAATTTGTACATTTATTATTCGGACTGTATATTTCGGATTGTATTATTCTTTTATTTCGGACTGTATTATTTATTTGGACCCCCTGCGCGAGGGCATAATTGTAATAAGTGTGTGTGAGTGTGATGTATGTCTTCCAACCCCACGTCTTTCTTCCCTTTTATTTACCCGCTTACGATGGTTAGATATAGGGCATGTTTCAATTAGCATACAGTATGACAGCATGTTTGCATCATTCATCTATTTTGCACGCACTGGGCTCGGCGCATCATACAAACTGCATTTGTATTTCAATTCCGAATTGAGTACGTGATAATTGTAGCATTTCATATGCCATGTTTAGAATAGCCGAGCCTGCTATAATTGCATTTTTGCACGTGTTGCATTAGGCATTGCTGTATACTTAGGACCATGCATGATTTCTAACATAGCTTCTATTTTGGCTTGGAGTACTCGGTGAGTTTTATGCTTTAGCATCCTTGCATGCGTGTGAGTGCTGCCATAAATAGCATGCTTACCATGAGGCTAAATGCTTATGTGATATAACTGCCTTGAATGCCTGTGGGTGGAGGTTGAGTTACTTGAATTGGGACAATTCATCAAATGCTTGTTTTAAGCCCACTAGATAGTGGCAAAATCATATTTTCTTAAGCCCACCCGAGGGTGGCAAATCCGCGTCTTAGCCTACTTGCGGGTAGCACTATCAAACCATTTTCAAACAAACAAACATGAAATGTTTTGTTCTAATTCAGGCGATTCAGTCTATACTTGTATGTCAGCGCATCACGTAGTAACCTAGGCTAATAACCTAATAAGAACTCATAATGTTTTCAAAATCGATATCATGGTTAGTAGAGGCCGGTCTTTGACGGGCGAAGGGGTGCTCACGGTGACCTTTCCTAATCGTACCCAAGTTCCCGAGCCGAGGCAACTTTGGTGATGACGGACACGTGGCCTTTGGCACCGAGTCAGGGTTTCCTAAATTTCCCATTTTAAAATATTTAGGTGGCGACTCTGTATCTGGCGAAGTAGTCCATGTTTGGCACTTCTTTCAAAAAATCCGTTTTCAAAACGATTTGCCGGATTTGGACTCTTCGGTTCAAGATTGAGAACCGTAACATTTGAGTCCTTCGAACTGTAGTGACCCAATATCGAACTAGAACGGGGGGGACTCGCACTCCCTTCCCCCGGGATGCATTCGGGGACGTCTACAGTTTCTAGCGACTCTGCTGGGGATTTAAAGAACTTGACTCGAACTCATGATATCTGTTTTTGATTACACTTGTGTGTTTCTTTGCATTGCATTTGCATTGGTGCGCCTAGGACACCGTGTTTGCCATATGTCATTCCCGAATGATTTGCCGGAGGCTTGTCTTGTCAAGTCATGACCGTAAGGCTGATCGGCTCTGGGCTCTGACAGCATGGGAACACAAACCCCGATTTTACCGGGGCACCCTTTTTGACAATTCGACCTAGTGCATATTGAAATCCGTAGTGACCATTCCAAACTAGGACAGGTTGCTTATCCGATATAGGTTGTTTGAAACCGCTGCGTGCGTAGTGAAACCCTAGCTCCTGACAAAATAGGACAGGGAAACCCTACCCCAACATAGGGGTGTTTTGGCTCTCACTTATCTGTTATGTGCTTGTTAGAGTGCGTCTCTACAGGGAATGCATATATCAGTCTATTAGTTTGGGCATCAGGCCTTCGGGCACCAGTTCAGTATTTCGGGATTCAGTTTACCCAAGGGTATCAGATTTGAGGCAGAATTTTGGAGGCAGAATTCAGTAGAGGGCACAGTCATCCTGTTATGCTCATATTCGTTTTGGTGAAATCAGGCTGAGATGCTGCATGTTTTCTCTTTTGTTAGGTAGTCCTGGAACTATAGCTTCAGAAGGCTTCGATGTCCCCGGGGTACATTGGACTAGTGCGAATAGGCTTTGTTAGGTCAGAGATTCAATTCAAGGGCAACCAGTGTTCTTTTGCTGAGGCAAGGCAAACAAAGGCCAGTCAGGGCTTACCGGTTCATCTGATCCGTCAGTCACCAGTCACATCACCCTTGTTCAGAATCAACAGCCTGTGATGGCACAGGGTTCAGAAGAATTTGTAGCCGTGATAGCAGCGTTGAATCAGGGAACTGCCATGCAGGCTAAGACCAGTATTGAAACGCAGTGCCCATCTGGGGCATCTGCCTCACATCCAGCTTTGGGACCCCAGCCGAACTTTGACCCAATTCCGCCAACGGAAGATTTGCAGGGTCCAGATCCTCGAGAAGGGTTAGCCCAAGCCCGAGTTTTCAGACCCCTGGTGCAGCCTAATGAGAGGCTTTATCCCCTTGATGCTAATGACCTCGTCCGACGCGGTGAAAATTGCGAACCTTGAGAAGAAATTCAAAAAGGCACAGGGCCTTAACTCCATTCCCGACATTGAGGTTGGGCACACTAAGTCTGCCGTCCGGCTCCCAGACATATTCAAAATGCCACATATTGACCGTTTCGACGGGTCTGGGGATCCAATGGTACACATCCGACTTTTCTTGGATGTCCTAAAGCCGATGGGTCTGACTAAGCCACAGAAACTCTCTCTGTATGGAAGAACCCTGTCCGGTGTAGCAGCCACTTGGTACACTAGGTTGGAGGATAAAGTGAAGCAAAACTGGGAAGAATTGGCTGAGGCCTTTGTCGATCAGTATTCCTACAATACCCAAGTTGAAATGACCATCCAAGAGCTTGAAGCAACCCGCCAGAACCCAACAGAGCCTTTTGTGGAATTTGTTACGAGGTGGAGAGCAAAGGCAGCACAGATGACAGATCGCCGCCCTTCTGAGAGGGATCAAGTGCAGATGATGGTGCGGAACCTCGAGCATGATATGTTGCAGAAATTGATAGTCGCTCCACTATTCACTTTCAAGAGTTTGCATGAACTGGGGGTTCAGGTCGAGAATGCGTTCAACAGTGGGATCATTCCCAGAACAAGTGAACCAACGAGGAGGGTGATTTCAAGGAGTACCAATGTCGGAGGTAGCACTATTCCCGAGCTCATTGAATCGACATACCGCCACATACCAACCCTTTTGCCAATCCAAGCTCGCAAATAGCAACTTTGAGCTCAGGCGAACTTTCACCCCTCTCTATATGAGCCTAACCAACGCACTAAAATTCCTGATGGAAAAAGGGCATCTCAAATCCCTCGATCCTCAACCTCTTCCCAACCCACTCCCAGCCAGACATAACCCTCCAAGCATCAGATGTACCATCGCTAGCCATGCCATGGCACCGACCGTTGCTACCGCCTTCGTCATGAGGTCCAAAATCTCATCGACAACCGGACGATAGCTCCACCTTCAGACCCCAATGACCAAACATCCTTTGCCTACCTCAATCTCATCCATATACTACCATCCACCTTTGACCCCAGCATATACATCACCCCAGCCCATCTACCCAAGCCTGAGGTGTTCATTCCAGAAGGCATGGACTTATGCCTGATGGGTGTACCTGAACCCCAATCATCTCAAACCCGAGAACCCACTACTTCTGAGTTGATGGGAATGATAAAAGATCTTCAAAGAACTGTGACCGATCTGGCCTCCGGGACATTGGCTCCATCATCGACCACACCACATGCTGGGAATTTCATGTCAAAAGGCTCCCCAAGCTTGGGACGGGCTACATCTGAGGAAGGCCAATCCCGTGGCAAAGTGGAAGCGAGTGGAAAGAACAAGGTAGGGGCAGGTATGGATCCCCATGAGCATCTTCTGTTGGTTGTTAAGGCTTTGAAAGTCGAGGGACTGAACAAAGAACAAGTGCTCGCAGTTGTCGCAAAAACTGTGGACGGCATTTTCGCCACCCAAGTTGGAGGCAGTTTGAATCAAGGGGCAAGCCGGGAGAAGGGCCGATATACCAGAGGCAATCCTGTTAGCTCTAATCCTCCACTCAGAAGAGATCAGCAAACCAGGCCAGGACCTGCCAATCCCTTTGCGGGTGCACCCAGCAAAAATCCACAAGCCCAGAAGTACCAACCCCGAGGTCAGAGGGTCTTCCATGCCCTCCACATGCCTTTATCCAAAGCTTTCCAAATCCTTGTTGGACAAGGCCATCTCAAACCCCTTGAGCCTCGGTCTCTCCCGAACCCTCTTCCGGCTACACATGATGCTACCCAAGATCTGCGATACCATCAAGAACCGCCATGCTACCAACAATCGCCTGCTTTTCGCCATGAAGTCTGTGATCTATTTGACAACGAGGTCATCCTCCCGCCGAGCTCAAGAAAGTCTATCGACCGGGTCGATGAACTTGGGGATAATGTTATGTGAATGGGGATGAACCACTGCGGGCGGCGCCAATCAACTCAGGCGTGGGAATGGCACGCCTTTCTCGGCAATATGCAAATACCGCTTTTGTGCTTCGACTTGGGTATTGGGTCGATTTTGTTACTTTGTTTTGAGTCTCTTTTTGTTTTGAGTCAATCTTTTGTCTTGGGTCTGTCTTGTTGTATCGAGTCATCTTGTATAGAAGTCGTGATTCCGGGTGTTACCTCGGCGTCACCATTTTGTTTTATGCTTGTCTTTTTGTTTTGTTTTGAGTCTGTTTCTGCCAGGGAGCTAGTTATGCCAACAGATTTTGAATGAAACAGCAGTGATTTCCATACTCTCGCACTTGTTTCTGCCGTGTGCTAGTTGTGCCGGGATTTGAATGAAATGGCAGTGCATTCCACCTGCTCTCTTGTGCCTTGAAGCCATTGTATTGACCTAAGTTTTTCAAAACCTTTTGAACACTGCAGTGAAAACAAAGAGGGAGGAATTCCTCGGGATTTGCAAAACTTTGATCAAATTGAGAGAAAGAGAGGCGTGCTAAGCCCTTAATGAATGAAATCATGCTTGTTAGTGTGAGTACTGAGAAGGACCCTAGCTTGATCCAGATTGGTCCCACACTGCCTTCAGCGCGAGTGATTTGTCGCTTTCTTAAAAACTTTCGAAAAATGTTTTGCGCGGTCCTGCGAAGACATGTGTGGAATCGTTCTTGAGATTGTGCAGCTTAGGATCGCTCTTGGCCACGAGACTCGACCCCTTTGCTTCCAAACCTTGAACTTGAATTCAGAATGTTCAACGGTCAACCACAATATAAGGCCTGTGTGGCTAGATTTGAAGCAGCCCTCGAACATGAGGCACCAAAGTCAGATCAAGAAGGTCAGACCTCGTCAGAAGAAGCTTGCAAAGCTAGAACAGAAGCACCCCTCGAACTAGGGGCAAAAATGTCCGATGTGCTCGAAGAGCCAAAGGTGGATCTTTCTGCTAATCAATACAACAGCCACTCTCTTGGATACAGAGGGCTTCAATCTCAGAACCATTTGGCATGGACTTGTTACACTTTTACCCTTCGAGAGGCTCGCTGGGTCGAAAACCCAGAAGGGCGACCCAGGAAAAAGTTAGAGCGAAGAAAAGAATGAAAAAAAAGAAGAAAGAGAAAAAAAATGCAAAGAATGAAAAAGAAAAAAAAACAAAAAGAAGAAGAAAAAGGAATGAAAAGAATAGAAAAAAAGAAAAGAAAGAAGAACAAAGCTCGCAAGGTCGAAAACCTGCAACAGGCGCCTTGGCAAAGTTAGAGCATAAAAAGGAGAGGTTAAATACCCAAGTGTACCTTAACCCCGAACTACGTAAGGCTTGATTCCCATCTTTGGGATACGTAGGCAACTTCATTCTGAAGTCTAGCCATAAACACTTCCAAATCAAGTGTGTCCATGTAATGGTTTTGACCATCCTTGCCTTCTCTGTATCCGAGAGTACGGTTGCAATCATCGCTCCGAGGACTGACTACAATGCGCTGCGGTGCCGTTCAAACAAGGGGCAACTTTCCGTTGCCATTCAATGCACCGCGGTGCCGTTCAAACAAGGGGCAACTTTCCGTTGCCATGCAGCTCTCTTCAAGCACGGGGCAGTTTTCCTTTGGATCTAAGGTTGTGCATCTCAGGAGTAGGTTTCATGCTCGTTGAGCAAGTGGCCGTTTGCAAAAACAGTTTTTGAGGATTTTTACTGAGGTTGACTAATTCTCTCGAAAATTATCCCATTTTTCTAAAACTGGACCATTTCTTGGACCCAAAAAAATAAAGGAAAATTTTCAATGCTCATAGCCTGACTTGCATGATTTCAAATCAAAAACTGAACAAGCATGTTAATCTAACTCTCATTTTTGGTCAAAATTGTTTTAGTAGAAGGCAAAAATAAAAAATGGTCAAAATGATGAACTAGGGGCACAGTTGAGTCAGGTGTTCTGTCTTTTCCCCGTTATCAATGCATTTGCCAAGAAGGGCACTCTACCTGCCAGAAGAGGGCACAACTGAAGCTAGAAAGGGCAGAAAGCTCTTACACCCTCCAAGCAGCGAAGTATCAAGCCAAGTGCGAAGCACGAATGGGAATGGATCAAGATATTCCACTCCCTTATCTTGACAGATCTGATCACGTCCAAGCTCCCTGGCAGAGCATCATCAACCGGTGTTAGCCGCAGATTTGCTACACACCCAGTTGTAGCACAACCCTTCTGTGGGAGAAATTCACTAGCTGTGAGCGGAAGAAAGAGAATCGAGGTAATGCTAGGGGCGAACTCAACTTCCCATTTATCCATCAACCACCAAGGGAGGGATTGAAAATGAGAGATTGAAGAATAGAGAGATGTGCGATGAGAGAAAAGTGAGAAAATGGCTTTTTCGAAAAAACAAGAGATTGAGTGTCGGCGATGTGAGAGACACAAATAAGAAAGGGTGGGAAACACTACCGGTGAAACAGGCTCCTCAAGACGCGTCGAGTGTCGTATCTTTTGTTTTATCTCGATTCTTGTTTTGGGTCGCTTCGAGTGTTACTCGATGTGTCTAGGTTGTGTGCCTTTATTTCCTGTGTTGAGTCGTTTTCTTGTGGGTCATTGTAGGCTCAATACCGGTTGAGAATCCTTTTCTCATTTTCAAAAGAAAAATCATCCTCAGTGCTTTCAGAGTGCCGTTCTCCACAATTGCGCAAAACCGAATTGGTTCTTTCAAAAAGCCGCAGGGTCCACCCCCGATAAGTGTGAACAGTAGAACGAGGACCTATCTGAAGCTTTTTAGGTTCCGGACTGCAAAGCAAAAGAAAAGAGGGCAAATTCGAGCATCTTAGCATGTTTCAACTTTAGCAAGATCCGAGATCGCATTCAGGTGCACCTTCTCAGCCGCCATTTCTCCGAGTATGAGTGTATCTCAACCCCAAGTGTAAGCCTGCTTCAAGTCAGAATGGCAGTCCAAGTAGCACCCGAGGGTTTCACATGCAGATGTTATCTCTCGCCAACATGAACAGGGTGTGCCCTTTTTGAGCTGAGTGTGTTGCAAAGTCCTCTAAGAGGCAAATCAGAGGCACCAGAGTACATATTTGATGATCCTCTATTGCATAGAGTGTGAACTTTCATATGCACTGTTGTTGCATGCGTGCCGCGCATCGTTATGATTCTTGCAGAGAATATGCTTGCTTTCAATATTGCATAAATTGTCCTTCCATACTTGCATAGAAAATGCCCGTATCTTTTGCATAGAAAATGCCTCCATACTTGCATAGAAAATGCATTTTATCGCACTTTCTTGTGCATTTTATCTCGCCAGACCGCCTTTGTGCACTTACACTTTGTATCTCACTTGCACTGTCTTGTGCATCTTGTGGTTGTATCTCACTCGCACTATCTTGTGCATTTCAAATCACTCGCGCTGTTTAGCGTATTGCACTATCTTGTGCATTTCAAATCACTCGCGCTGTTTAGCGTATCGCACTATCTTGTGCATTACATCTCACTCGTGCTGTTTAGCGTATCGCACTGTTTTGTGCATTTCAACTCACTCGCTACCGTTTAGCGATCGCTACCGCTTAGTGCATTTCAAATCACTCACGCTGTTTAGCGATCGCACTATCTTGTGCATTTCAAATCAATCGCGCTTATTTTGCGCACCTCAATCAGACTTGTTTTGTCGCTTACATTCGCTTATTTTGCGCTCCACAATTGCACTATTTTGTGCGCCATTCGCGCTTATTCTGCAGACCTCCATCGTGACTGTCTTGCGCATTACATTCATCGTGCTATTTTGCACCTCAATCGCGATCATTCCTGCTTTGCATGTCACATCGCACTATTTTGTGCATTTCAAATCAATCGCGCTGTTTAGCGTATCGCACTATTTTGTGCACATTACTTGCATTGTGCATTGCATTCAATCACTCTATCTTGCGCGTCCCACCTGCACTGGTTAGTGCATTACATTTCACTCGCGCTATTTTGCGCATCGCACTTTTTTTATGCACATTACTTGCGTTGTGCATGCATTTTATCGTGCTATCTTGCGCATCTCACCTGCACTTGTTAGTGCGTCGCATCGCTTATCTTCGCGACCTTACTCAGATTACATCGCTTTATGCATTCACCCGCCAAAGACCGCGTGTGTCAAACTTTCGTAATCACAGAATCACATTGAATATATGTTGTTAGCATATTGTTCTTGTTGAATTTCTCTCTTTGCGAGCACGATATTGTATGTACGGTTCATTTGAGGTCGGTGCGACTGCATTTAATCGCGCAGGTATCGTATCTTCTCCGTGTGAGACGCGACGAAAATTGAATAATTCTCCGCATTCCTAACTGCATGAAATGTAGTTGTTGCTTTACATTCTTGCTTAAAACTGTTGCATCTAATTGCGAATACTTGCTTCATTACAGCTTGCTACACTTGCATGATCATTGAGTTACATCTGATCCTGTGCATATCATTGTGCATTTTGCCCCCTTTGCCTGCGGGCACGCCTGCGGGCACATCTCTGTTTATCTTGTATGATTGTCTAAGTCTTTGGCCTTGTCAAAACTGGGTCGTCTCTGGGCTTTGACATTCACTCCCGTCACTTGTGACTTCCGAGTTCTGTCAAAGAGGGGCAACTGTAGACACCCCATTTTTGACCGACCTTAAGACTCAGACGTCACCGGTTGAGCGCTCGGTGATGTTGCATATCGTGCTCGTTCAGAAGTCTCAGAGTCGCGGCCGTGCGCCCTGCCTCCGGACTCCCGAACTCTCTTCTGTGCCTTGTCTCGGTTTGCGAACCAGACTCAATTTTCTCTGTTTCTTTTCCTGAGGGGAGGGAGAGGTCCGAGACCATCTCTCTGGCCGTGGGCTACATTTCGTGGTCAGAGGCCATTTTGCTTATTCGGACCCGGTTCCGGTTTTGAGCCGTCCGGGCCGTGTGCCTCGGTTCGACCACCCAACCATCTCCGATTTCCCGGTTCGGCATACATCTCATTTACTCCTCTCGAGGGACACTGGGTCTTAGATACCCACCCGCCAAACACCACTTTTGGTGCTTAATGGCCGGTTTTCGAGACCCCGAACTGCGTGTTTTCGCCCCCGAGCATTCGTTTTGCATCGAGTTTTGTTCATTCTTGGCAGGTACCTCTATTTAATCATAACGAGGGACACTGGGGTCTTAGATATCCACTTCGCGGCCAAACACTACTTTCGATTAACGGCGGTTTCGGACCCCGACTGCGTGTTCGCCTCCGAGCATTCGCTTTTGCATCGGTTTTGTTCATTTTGGCAGTACCTCTGTTTTATCACCAGGAAGATCACTGGGGATGGGAGGCCAGCAATTGTCTCAAAGAACCAGCTTTACGCTTGGTCAAAGGTGGTTCAAAGATGAATCTGAAGGAGAAAAGTCTGCGCGGCTTCACCGAAACGGGCGTAACTCTTTGCACAAGAGTAATTAAAATGTGAGGCCACCACCATTGGAAAGCTTACTTCCGGGGCTTCATTTTTCACTCAAGGATCTCCTAAGTCCAAATCCGGGAGGGGGAGATATGGTTGGGTGGAGTCCGGTTGGACTAAATCTGCAGCTTTACCTGAACCGGCATAACTTTTTTCTACAAGAGGAATTTTAATGCAAGGTTTGTGGCATTGGAAAGCTAACTTCTGGGGCTTCATGGTCGGCCAGCTCTCTTATTTTTCTTCTATTTACCTTGCCGGTCGGCCACCATTTCCAGCCGGCCGGCCACCTGCAACTAAAGCACCTTTTGCCCACCTTTTCTCTGATTTTCTTGCCTATATAGCTGGCCTCCCAGCTCTTGTAGAAGGGTTGGAAAATTTCTCTCAAGGATATACATTGATATCTATCTCTATCTCTCCATTTTTCTCTCAAATCTTCAAGTTTAGGCTCAATTTCTTCATCATCTTCAAGCTCTACTACCACCACTCCATTCCAGCTACAAGGAAGGGTTTTTCAGAGGCTTAGGAGCAGAAAACTTGAGCCAAGAAGCAACAAGAGTGTGATCTTCAAGGGTAAGTATCAATCACCCTCTTTTGGCACTTTTTTTTGCACCATTCCTCTACCCTACTTTCTCACTGTTTTAGACTCCGACCCTAACTGAAAGGGGCCTTATTTTGAGCTATTCTACATGTTTGTTTAAGGGCTTAACCTTGTTTGAGCCCTCTATGATGCACTTGCTTCAATATCATTTTGTATGTCAATATCTTGCATGCTTTTTTTAGTTCATGTGTGATCTATTTCTGAGCCTGATATAAACTGTGAGTGGGCCTATTTTGAGCCCCTCTTCAACATTTAAGAAGGGATCATCCCTGTTTGGCCTCTCTATCATGCACTTGTTTCATAATCTCTCATATTTATCGTAAATTTGCATGATCTGTTTAGCCTCTGTGCGATATGTTTTGGAGCATGTCATGAAATGTGAGTAGGCTTATTTTATGTCCCTCTACAACATTGTATAAGGGATCAACTTCATTGGGGGTCTCCATGTTATACTTGTCATTATACCCCTCTTTGGCCCTCATTTTGCATGCTTTGTTAGGCCTATTTTGCTTCTGTTTTCGGCCATGATCAGGTCTGGAAAGAGTCACATTTTGGCCTTCTTGTCATGTTTTGTTAAGGGTCCAAGGCTGTTTGATGAATGTTTGGCATACCTCATGTTCTAGCCTTTGTCGGCTTCATTCTTGCATGACATTTTTAGCAAGTTTTCATACTGATTTGAGGGATGTCATCTACTGTAAATGTTCATATTTTTAGTCCCTCATCAGTGTTGTAGAAGGAAATTTTTCAGTTTGAGCATCGCATACATCACTTGTTTCAATACCCCTCTCTTGGCCCCCATTTTTGCATGCCATTGTTGTCCTATCTATGCTTACTATTTCGCCATGTTTTGTACTGTAAAAAATGCTATTTTGGGGCTGCCTTGCTACTGTTTTGCATGTCATGTACCAATTATGCATATTTAGTATAGCTGTAGGCCATTTTTGGGTGCTTAATATCTCATTTCGGGACCGTTCCGTGCATTTGGTGTCATTTCCCCACCTTTCGGGACTGTTTTGCATCATTTGTGAGTGCTGAAAATCAATTGGCATGTTTGCATATCATTTCCTATGTCATTTCATGCTTTAATCCATTGCCTCGGTTTGCGTGCCCGTGTGCACGCATTTCGAGGCACCTCATTTTCATCTATCGGCCTCTTATGTGAGTGTGGTTGAGGCTCTCTCACATTAGTATAAGTCCAATTTGCATCTGGAGTGTCATTTCATATTTTAGTACCATTGCCTCGGTTTGCGTGCCCGTGTGCACGCATTTCGAGGCACCTCATTTTCATCCATTGGCCTCTTATGTGAGTGTGCATTTCATATATATTTTATTCATTGCCTCGGTTGCGTCTGCAGCACGCATTTCGAGGCACCTCATTTTCATCCATTGGCCTCTTATGTGAGTGTGGCTGAGGCTCACTCATGTTAGTATAAGCCCATATTGCATCGCATATCTTATTTTAGTCCTGTTGCATTCCGTATGCCTTTTTCTCGGTTTGCGTGCCCGTGGGCACGCATTTCGAGACATCTCATTTTAGTCTCATTGTATATCATATTTCATGTCATTTCATGCCTTTATGCCATTGTCTCGGTTTGCGTACCCGTGTGCACGCATTTCGAGGCACTTCACTTTTATCCGACGGCCTCTTATGTGAGTGTGGCTGAGGCTCACTCATGTTAGTGTAAGTCCAATTGCATTGCGTATGCCATTTTATGCCTTAGGATCATTTTCTCGGTTTGCGTGCCCGTGTGCACGCATTCCGAGACATCTCATTCCATAGCATTGTGTATGTTAGGATTGTATCCTAGTTGCATTTCATACATATCATGCATATTGCATCGTGTTTGGGATAGGAGTTAGCCCGGGCACGGGAAACGAGGCACGTTTCGTACTCCGAGTGACGGAACGGGTCTCAATTCCCAAGTCACCGACACTCCGGATTACCCGTGATGGAGTTAGGTTTTGTTGTAGAATTCATATGCATTCATCCTATATTGAGTTGTGCAATCCGACTCCTCGGCCATCATGCATCGATATGCGTGATTGGTGGCACGAGGATCGAGGCATGCATATATTTGTGAAATACATTGCTATGCCCCTTTCGCTTCTCTCGCTAAAGAAAATGAAGAATCAACAACTTTTCGGAGCTTAGCACGCATTTCGAAAAATATTACAAACAGAGGCTAATTGGGGCATCCCAGTGGATTCCCGCGTGAGGCAGCCCAACATGCATCATTTCATTATCCGGAGCAGAGTCAAGGCAGCCCTTGACTTGCACGCCAATTTTACAGCTTTCCTATTTAATTTGATAATTAATTAGGAATTTGTACATTTGTTATTGATTTGATATTTGGATTGTATTATTCTTTTATTTTGATCAGATATTTATTTGGACCCCATGAGGCGAGGGCATAATTGTAATAAGTGTGTGAGTGTGATGTATGTCTTCCAACCCCACGTCTTTTCTTCCCTTTTATTTACCCGCTTCGATGGTTAGATATAGGGCATGTTTCAATTAGCATACAGTATGACAGCATGTTTGCATCATTCATCTGTTTTGCACGCACTGGGCTCGGCGCATCATACAAACTGCATTTGTATTTCAATTCCGAATTGAGTACGTGATAATTGTAGCATTTCATATGCCATGTTTAGAATAGCCGAGCCTGCTATAATTGCATTTTTGCACGTGTTGCATTAGGCATTGCTGTATACTTAGGACCATGCATGATTTCTAACATAGCTTCTATTTTGGCTTGGAGTACTCGGTGAGTTTTATGCTTTAGCATCCTTGCATGCGTGTGAGTGCTGCCATAAATAGCATGCTTACCATGAGGCTAAATGCTTATGTGATATAACTGCCTTGAATGCCTGTGGGTGGAGGTTGAGTTACTTGAATTGGGACAATTCATCAAATGCTTGTTTTAAGCCCACTAGATAGTGGCAAAATCATATTTTCTTAAGCCCACCCGAGGGTGGCAAATCCGCGTCTTAGCCTACTTGCGGGTAGCACTATCAAACCATTTTCAAACAAACAAACATGAAATGTTTTGTTCTAATTCAGGCGATTCAGTCTATACTTGTATGCTGTGCGCATCACGTAGTAACCTAGGCTAATAACCGGAATAAGAACTCATAATGTTTTCAAAATCAGATATCATGGTTAGTAGAGGCCGGTCTTTGACCGGGAGAAGGGTGCTCACGGCGACCTTTCCAATCGCATCCAAGTTCCCGACCCGAGGCAACTTTGGTGATGACGGACACGTGGCCTTTGGCACCGAGTCAGGGTTTCCTAAATTTCCCATTTTAAAATATTTAGGTGGCGACTCTGTATCTGGCGAAGTAGTCCATGTTTGGCACTTCTTTCAAAAAATCCATTTTCAAAACGATTTGCCGGATTTGGACTCTTCGGTTCAAGATTGAGAACCGTAACATTTGAGTCCTTCGAACTGTAGTGACCCAATATCGAACTAGAATGGGGGGGACTCGCACTCCCTTCCCCCGGGATGCATTCGGGGACGTCTACGCTTCGCGACTCTGGGATTTAGAGAACTTGACTTAACTCATGATATTCTTTTTGATTACACTTGTGTGTTTCTTTTGCATTGCATTTGCATTGGTGCGCCTTAGGACACCGTGTTTGCCATATGTCATTCTCGACGGTTTGGGAGGCTTGTCTTGTCAAGTCATGACCGTAAGGCTGATCGGCTCTGGGCTCTGACAGCATGGGAACACAAACCCCGATTTTACCGGGGCACCCTTTTTGACCATTCGACCTAGTGCATGTTGAAATCCGTAGTGACCATTCCAAACTAGGACAGGTTGCTTATCCGATATAGGTTGTTTGAAACCGCTGCGTGCGTAGTGAAACCCTAGCTCCTGACAAAATAGGACAGGGAAACCCTACCCCAACATAGGGGTGTTTTGGCTCTCACTTATCTGTTATGTGCTTGTTAGAGTGCGTCTCTACAGGGAATGCATATATCAGTCTATGAGTTTGGGCATCAGGGGCATCGCTTTTGAGATAGGGCATCACGCCCGGCGGCATCACCAGCTATTTGAGAATCAGCTTGTTCGTGGATATCGGATTCAGCTTTTGGGGAACAAAGGATGAACAAGGATCGCTATTGAGGACAAGTATTTTCACCTTTATCAATCGCAGGTTGTATGCCCAATCGTGGTTGTGTATTTAAATTGTCGTATGCCGCCTCGCTTTTCGTTATTTATTTCTTTTCGCTTATTATCTTTTTGCTAGGCGCTTTTAGCACAATTGCTTCCTAATCACTAGATACTCCTAAGCACTTTGGACACGAGGTCGCCGACCAACCGATCCGAGGATCTCGCTGATTCGACATCCAAAGGTTCCACTCTCTACCCCGCTATCGAAGAAGGCCGAGGGAGGCGCAGCTGTCGTAACAGGATTACCAGGACGAGGGTTACTTTGACAAGAACAACAAAGTTGAAATTTGGTTTGCCATAGAGAGTACATTTACCGGCCATTCAGATGGAACAGCAGAATACGTCAGGGATGGAGGCGATGATGCAGATGCACGACAAAGATGAAACCGATGCAAGATGATGCTATCCGCCAAGCGGAATTTTCCAAACAACAAGTCGCAATAGGCCCAAAGAAAGTTTAAGCTGATCACTAGGCTGCAATGAAGAACGCAAAGATTCGCTTCATCAAATTCTCCTCCACATGCCAGCTCCACTACCCGAAAGCAGCATCTACCGTCGCACACTCGCCAATCCTCGTAATATCCTCCCTAACACCTGTAGAATATCTTTACCCATGTCCGTAACACCCAAGAGACACGGGTCTTCCAATCTGGGCCGGCCCGCCTCGCTTCTACCGCAGAATCGTCCAAGAATCTACACCCAACCACCCGGACTCTCCTTGAGTTCGAGGTAGATCGCATACCGTTGTCGTAGTAAGTCGAAAAGCTTTTTAAGAAATCGCAGGGGTGAAGGCCATCCTGCATATCGAAGATGGCTATACCGACGCGGGCCGTGACTTTGTTTCGGACAGATTTAAGATGCCCCAGACGACCGCTTTGATGGGTCCGGGGACCCATGGTCCATCTCCGCTATTTTCAGATATCTTCGAGGCCAATGGCCTAACTGCATTACGTAGAAACTCCTCATTGTTGGCCGAACCTCGTCAGAGTGGCCGCTAACCGGTATGCAAAGTTGATAATGATGTTAAGAGGAATCGATGAGATGGTCGAGGCCTTCGCACAATACTCATATAATACACAGATCGAGATTACAACACGTGATCTCGAAACCACGAGGCAAGAACAAAGGAGTCTTTTCCGACTTTTGTAACCCGTATGGAGAACGAAGGCATCGATGATGACCTTGAGGCCAACAGATAAAGATCAAATGATGATTGTGCACTTCCAACCGAGACTTATGCAAGATGATTGTAGTTCCTTTCCCACCTTCGCAGATCTACACGATATGGGGTGCAAATCGAGATGCGATGAAGCAAGGTCTGACGACCAGACCGAGAGCACTCAAGGACATTCAACCATAATAACGCGAAGCCCGAAAGTGGCGCAGTAACACAAGGCCTTCAGAGGCCGGTATGGCCACCCCCACTCCCCCTTCCCATCCAAGGCTTGCGGCGGCCACACCCTTTTCCAGCACATCCGGAAGTAACACCCAAAACAACAGATTCCAACCCGGGGGCCAAAGAACCTTCACTCCACTATACATGCCCCGCCCAAGGCTCAGGGTGTTAATCAGAAGAAGCATCCGACGCCCTAGAACCGAGGCCACTACCAAATCCACTCCCTTCCCAATAACCCCGCCAAGCATCAATGCATCACCAAAGAAGATGGCTATGACAGATCAACAGCTTCGTCACACACGAGATTCAAGACCTCGCCGACAAGAATATCATTGTGCCTCCCGAAGACCTAACGTCACAACTAATCCACTCCGCATACATAACCAAGATCCACCACCCAAAAGAGTCAACTTCATCCAAATCGGGTCGCTTACGATCCTAGTATCTATATTACTCTCTCACCTACCCAAGCCGAGGTGATCCTTCCCGACAGACCGACTTGTGCATGTTGACACCTTCACAACCCAACTGAGCTGTGAGGTGGTGACTCAAGATGGAACGAGTGTTTCAGAGGAGAGCGTAATTGGTGAGTCTCGAGATGGGACACCGAATCTAGCCGAGAGTTTATGATCCGAGCGATACATCCTATCAAGAGGCCGGTTCGAGCCAAGTGTGAGGTCATGTAAAAGTCGAATTGTATAATTCAGGAGACGGACTTGAACAAGGGGCGATGATCCGACAACGGTGGAAGACGATTTTGCTAATTTTCCTTCAACCACCAAGAAGCCGGGATGCAACAATTAATTGGTTTGAATACGGGGAGTCGGCAGAGGTTATCGGATGGTTAGATGATCACCAGATAAGTTGTGGAAATTCAGCCAGAGCGTTCCTAAGAAAAGGGGGTATCAATGATGGCCTAAGGGTCGAAGTCGTAATGAACCACGGAGAGCGCCGGTGCAAAGAATTTCGCCGATCAAGATATTGTGAAAACTTAACAACAAACCCTATCGACAAAGGAGGAGCAAGAGAAGAAATGGGATTCGAGAGAATCCGGAAAGCCAAAACCATGAGGAGGTTGGAAAGTGCCGCGAGCATTAAGAGCAGACATGCCGCGGAGCATGTGGGATGAAAGTACCGAGTACAAACTTGCCGTAACCTGGATAGGTGTCTGTTGAATGCTAGCGGATGTATGGAAGACGAAGACTTATGTCTTGCCCACACAGATGAAGATTGGGCAGTACTCAACCAGATGATACTTGGTACCTCGATGAGGTGGACCACATGACCAGAGGGCGTATTTCAAGCCCCCACACCTCGACCAACCTCAAGCATCCGAAAGATAAAGATGCGTAAAAGCAGAGAGGAGAAGCAAATTGAAGAAGAAGTCAGCTGACAAGCTTAAAGAAAATACAGCATATCTCCATCTGGGACCGCTATGGCTTCAAGGGTGCACAGACAGTCAGTCTTATCTGCTATGGACAAGGCCAAACTTCCATCAAACTACGCCGTATCAAATTGGTTACCGGGTTTTTCCGGAGGAGGTTCCCCGACATTAACCTTTACGCATAAGGAATTGCCACCGAGGGCGTGAATCATAATAAACCCCTACATCTCCGTGGAGTGTAGAGATATGGATACCGTGGTACTTGTCGATACCGGTTCGCTATCAATGTTCCGCCTACTAAATGGTATATGCAATCGGTTAAAACCCGCAGACTTCATACCAACCACTCAGTGATCGAGCTTATGATAATACCAAGAGGGAAGTGATGGACTATCAAGGTTCAAACTCAAAGTTGGTCCAGACAACACAACATTGAATTTCATGTCTTGGACGCTCCCACAACCTTCAACTTGTTCTTGGGGTGCCGTGGTTGCACCAAGTGAAAGCAATTCTTCCACTCGCACCAGATGTTGAAATACCCTCACGAAGGGGTTGCAATTGTTTTCGAAATTATCCATCCATCCGCCGTAAGGTGTCTACGCCAGTTTTGGAGATCGAGCACGGCACGGAGGATGTGTTCTTGTCGGGGTTCACTTTGGCTGAGGCCCGAAGTGCGTAATATTATGGTCTGGAATGAAGGTGTGTACGCTGCTCAATCCGCCTACCTCATGAACAAGCTACAACATATTCCTGGATGGGATTAGGAAGAAGCGCAGAAAGGAGTCGCAAAGATTGGCCGGTGCCACACAACCCGCATACCTTGGGTCGGGTTATCCGCCCACCAAAGAGGACAGATGAGGAAAGGAAAGGAAATGGCCGGCAGAGTGAGTATGGCAGCCGAAAGCCTTTTGATTTAATGCATGCCCATCCAGGTACCGAACGGACGCTTCATCCGGAGGGGAGGATTTTCCATTTTGCGCTTCCAGAGCTATGGTTAAACGCGGAGAAGAAGCGCTGCATCAGTTTCAAATCTTCTTCGACCGCAACTATCCGGGATGATGTTGCCACCGAGCGCATGCTAACTCCAACAACCGAGGTTGAGCGTAATAAGGCAAGGATCCCGAGGGCACGTAATTGGAAATGGGGTAACATCGCATGTCTCCTCTCGATCCTCCGACGACCAAGAGTGCTTGGGGATAACTTCGTGGTTTCCATGATTGGGGATGAAACGCCGCGAGCCACCAGCCAGCCTATCTTGATGCATCAATCGCACCTCTCTCACTTGGCAAGACGAGGAGGGATTTTTGTCCAAAGAAGACTGTCAGTAGTGAGCCGAATCGATTCCACCGAGTCCTATGAGTCGAATCGATTCCAAATGACCGAGTCCGAAGTCCGTACTTCGATGTTAACCCGATGCCATACATTCCGCCTGTGTCAGTTTTTTCCTTTTCATTTGAGTCTGGTAACCGGCGAATTGGACGATTTGGATGCACCTAATGAGAATGAGCTATCTGGGTTTCCGAGTACTTTCTCAGGCCCCTAATTTATTGCATTAATTTAGACTTTCAAAATTTTGATCAAAACAACGAGGACGAAGTTCCTCCTGCTTTTACAACGCTTAATTGAGCAAGATCATGAGAGATTAGTTAAACCCTGAATGGATGCTATCATTACCGGGAACATTGGTACCGAGGAGGACCCGCTACCGGTCCAGATTGGGTCCACGTTGTCTTCGGAGGAACACGAGCGCTTAGTCGCTTATTAAAAGATTTCAAAGATGTTTTCGCGGGTCCTACGAAGACATGCCCGAATCGATCCCGAGATTGTACAAGATCGATCCCCTTGACCCCGAGGCCCGACCTGCCAAGCGTAAACTCGGCGATCCGCGGATTGGGCTCTTAAGATTACGAGGAGGTCACTACAAATCGACGCAGCTTCCGCCGGTATCCGAGTATCCGACTTGGTTGGCTAACATTGTTCCGGTGCAAAGAAAGATGGCAGGATCCGTGTGTGTAGACTTCGTGGATTTGAACAAAGCTAGTCCGGCGATTTACTTTCCTTACCGCACATCGATGAGTTGGTAGATTTCACCGCAGGCATGCATTGCTCGCTCATGGATGGCTTCGTGATACAATAAGATAGTGATGGCGCGAAGACAGAGAAAGATCGCATTCACCACCCCGCGGGGAACATATCGCTACCGGTAATGCCGCTTAGTTAAAGAACGCCGAGCTACTTATCAACGGGCCGCCACAATACTACATGATATGATCCACAAAGAGGTTGAGGTGTATGTGGATCTACATGATTGTCAAGTCCAAGGAAAGAGAAGGCCACTACACCGCTTGCATAAGTTTTTCCAAAGGATCGTGAATTCCTTATGCTAAACCCTCGTAAATGTACATTTGGTGTTACAAATGAAAGATGCTAGGGTTTCTGATTACACAAAGAGGCATCGAGGTCGATCCTTCCAAAATCAAGGCCATCCTAGAAATGCCACCACCAAGGATTGAAAAGGAGGTGCGTGGCTCCCTGGGTAAAGTGCAATTCATAAGACGGTTTATTTCAAAATTAACCTTGACTTGTGAACCACTTTTTGGCCTCCTCAAGAAAGGAAAGAAGTTCCAATGGGACGGCCGATGTCAAGCTGCATTTAGACAGATCAAAGAATATCTACGTAACTCCATTCGCTTTGTCGCCACCGTAACTGTGGAAACCGCTGATTTTGTATCTATGCTGATCAAACTACAATGGGCAGATGCTTGCACAAGAATCAAGACAAGGCGAAAGAGCCATCTACTATTTGAGCAAAAAGATGTCGAGTATGAGAACCGATATACACCGCCGAAAAGGCTTGCTTGCTCGTATGGGCTACCAGAAGTCATGCACTACCGTTAGCTCACTCGTAATGTTGGTTTCATGACTTGATCCCATCAAATATCTCTTCGAGAAACCAAAGACTTACGGGTAGGCTAGCTGGTTGGTTGCTCTTGCTCTCCCAATTTGATCTCACGACGCGACACGCAAGTCAAGAAAAGGAAGAGCAAGGGCGTAGTTCTTGCCACCACCCGTTGAGGGGGATGAAGCAGTTGAATATCTGTTCACGGATGAATCGATGCTTCATATCGAGGAAGAAACTTGGACGATGTACTTTGACGGAGCATCAAATCAACATGGGTGTGGGATAGGAGTGTTGCCGATAGCACCGATGACTCCTCAGATCCTCTAGCCTTCAAGCTCCAGCTCAAAGTCTCAATAATGAAGGTAATATGAGGCGGTATCCGGTTTAGAAGCACTCGAACTAGGGCAAGACGGTTGGACGTTATTGGGGATTCGAACCTTGTTGTGTCTCAAGCTAAAGGAGACCGGAAAGTAAAAGAGGAAAAGATGATGATGTATCACCAAACCTTGGATTTGTTGATTCCTGGTTTGAAAAGCTAAGTTTTACTCATCTACTAAGAGAGAACAACAGTTCGCAGATTCGCTTAGCAACTCTATCATCTATGATAGACATCCCGTGTGGAGTCCGAATGCGCCCAAATATCATCGACGTAAATTTGCACCGCTTATGAGTCGATTGGCCATAGATGAAGTTCGTGACTAATACCCGTATTACGACATCTAGAACTTCTGGAGACAGAAACATACCCGCCGGGGTAAATGCCAAAGACAAGAGGGCAATCGAAGAATGGCACCCGGGCCATCATCTGCGGGGTAAATCAGATAAACGGGGTCATTTGGGAATGCATAAACCGGCGTTGATGTCAAGAATCGTATGCTCGATGGAAGCCATCCACGGAGGTGAATGTGGTGCACACATGAATGGGGTAATGTTGGCGCGAAGATCCTTAGACAAGGTTATTATCGGGTCCACCATGGAGGAGGATTGTATTGGCTTCGTCCGGCGATGTCATAAGTGTCAAATTCATGCAAATCGTGATGAACATCCCGCCCAAAATCAGACAACATGACTTCGCCATGGCCGTCATTCGGGGAATTGATGTAATCGAGCTATTACGCCAAAGGGGTCGAATGGGCATGAGTTCATTTTGGTAGCGATAGATTATTTCACAAAGTGGGTTGAGGCCCAATCTACGCAAGGTTGAAGGCTTCGATGTAGCAAAATTTATCGTAAACAACATTATCTCGTCGCCACGGAGTCCCAAATGAAATCATTTCGCATAATGGTTCCCACTTCAAAAAGGAAGTGATTGATTTGTTGAAGAAATACAATGTGGCTTTTCATAAGTCATCTACTTATCGCCGCGAAACCAACGGAGCGCTTGAGGCCGCCAACAAGAACATCAAGCGATACTACGAAGATGGTGGACACCTATCGGGATCGCCGATAAGCTGCCGCTCGCTTCCGGGGCTACAGGACTTCGATCGTAACTTACCGACGACTGCACTCATTGGTTTATGGGATGGAGGCCGTTTCGCTTATTGAGATTGAGGTCCCATCATTACGAGTATTGGCCGAGTGCCGATAGTCAAGCGGATTGGCAAAGAAACAGATTTGAGGAACTCATGCTTTTCGATGAAAGAAGGCCAAAGCACTGCATCACATCCAAGGTTATCAACGCAGAATCGCCTGCTTTTTAACAAGAAAGTTAAGTCTAGAATTTAAAAGAAGGAGATTTGGTACTCAAAGACAACCGAAGCCCCATCCACGCACTCCAAGGCAAGTTCATACCCAATTGACCGGTCCCTACATTATCAAGTCAACTGGTCCGTGGAGCCGTGGTTCGGCGGATCTAGATGGCTTGGAGTTTTCAACCGATCAACATGGACAAGTTGAAGAAATATTATCTCGAGAGGCTCGCTAGGTCGAAAACCCGAAAGGGCTTACCTAGGCAAAATTCAGAGCATAGAAAATTTGAAATTATAAAACCGAGCTCGAAGGTTGAAAACCCGCAAAGGGCGGCCTTGGCAAAAGTTAGAGCGCAAAAGGAGAGTAAAAATACCGAAATAACCCGAGCCTGAACTACGTAAGGCTTGATTCCCATCTTTGGGATACGTAGGCAACTTCATCCTAAAGTTCAGCCACAATCTTTTCCCCGATCAACTTTGTCCATATTGATCATCTCAGTCATCTCTATTCATCAGCATTTATCGTGATCTCCGCATGTTGTTATTCAGATTAGGGCAACTTTCCGCTGTAATGAAGTGTTGCGGTACTTTCAGACTAGGGCAACTTTCCGCTACACACATTGCCGAGGCACTTTTTCAGACTAGGGGCAACTTTCCAGTTGCTGGAATCCGGGGTTGTGCATCTCAGTGATAGATCTCAGGCATGTCCAGTTCTGATCCATATCGAAAATAGTTTTGAAAAGTTTTAATAAAAGTTGACTTTGTTCAAATTAATCTTTTCACAACTAAGACCATTCTTGGACCAAAAACGGAGAATTTTTAGTACCACAACCTTCAATTTCTTTGATTTCAAAACAGAATTCTCTCGCTCTTGCATACAATTGAAGTTGCTTTTTATTGCACTCATAATCTAAAACTTGAAAGTACTAATAAAGCAATAACTGGGCATAGTCGAAGTCAGTGTCCTCGCTACCGCCAGAGCTAGTTGAAGCCTTCGACGCCAACCTAGGCCCAACCTCAGGCTTCCTCATTGAGCCAATCCCAAAGACTCGCCGATAAAGTGCAATTGAAAATAGGGCGGGGAAGGCTCTAGTCCTCCAGCCGGTATGTCGGCAAGGTGTGCACCTCGAATCGAAAGTAACTGGCATCAATCCTCCGGAGGGCAAGTCCGATCATGGCTAAACCGACGCAGAATGCGGAATGGGAAATAAAATACGCAGTGAGTCAAGCCGACCAACCGATCCCAAAGATCCTCAAACATGCTATAGCTCATCGCCGAAGGTTAAGCCAAGGACAACGCCAAGCAATGCGCTCACCGACAAGTTGCACATCCATTCAAACCACCATCCTCATCAAGGGCGCCAATCAGCGTTGTCGAAAGAAGTAGCCATGGTCGAGTAAGGTGGCAAGAGTCCACAACTTGCAATTTATCCATCAACCATATCTCGGGAGGGATGAAAATGAGAGAATAAAGAATAGAGAGATGTGATGAGAGAAAAGTAAGATAAGGGTTTTGTGAGAAAAAATCGAGCCCGAGGGCCGAGTGATGTGAGCAAATACATATGCGAAGCTTGGGTGAAACATTACCGCAGCAGAGGTGGACTCCTCGCAAACCTCGTTGTCTCTGGGCGTAGAAGGCATCCAAACCTAGCAGCTGCCTCGCCAATGTCATGGCGATACAACTTTTTCTTCCTCAAGCCTTGAGCGACTTCAATTAAACGGATGCTAGCCCTTCCGAGCCCGAGACAAACAGAAAATGAGATAACACGACAAGCAGAGGGCATGTTTTCGAAACCTTGCTAATGATGGTTGCCGCGTCACCGCATCGAGAATCGTAAATCGCTCTGACATCCAACATGCCATTATCAATCGAGAGATCGAGCATCATGCGCTGAGACCGCACATCCGCCTAAAGCTTGGGTATGGCCAAAACGAGATCGAGGCAAGATCTCTTCGAGCGCTCAGACTCCATCAAAGCTTGAAAATCTTCAAAAGTAGGACATACCTCTTGCCCTCCGGTCAAGACATGCGCCACCGGTTCCAAAACCTTGCCGCTGCATGAAGGAAAGAAAGGTGCAAAGGAGTCCGCCAACGTAAATAGTGCATTCAAGCCAAACCCTAAGTTCAACTTTTCCGAGCCATCTAGAGAAGAAATCCAAGAGGTGAGATTTTCATGAGAAATGCCCATTTTCTTTTGTGAGAAACGGTAATGAAATGAATAAGTTCCAAGGTTGGGCTTTTATAGGGAGAAAACACTATTCATGGGGACACGGTCAAAACTGATGGTCGCCGAGAAAAGATGGCCGGCTACCTTTTCTCGGCCTACCGCCATCTTCTTTTTTCAAAAAATGGCCTAGCCTCCTCCCAATATAACTGCCGCCATGCCCTGGCCCGCTTTTAGTCCTCAGATCACCGAGGAAAGTTCAAGGCATTTTCCAAGCATCGGAGTGTCAAAAGCCTCCATTTCTGGATTCGGACGCTGCCCGCTGCCCGATTGTCCGGCACGTGTTGTTTTGATTATCGAGTTGTTGTTTTGCTTATCGAGTTGTTGTTTTGATTATCGAGTTGTAGTTTTGATTATCAAGTTGTTTGTCAAGCTGTCGTGTTTTGTTTTGTTTACGAGTCCTTACTCTCTGTGTAAACAATTTTTGTTAAGTCTTGTTTTTTGAGTCATCAACATTGTTGTACTTTGCTTATCGAGTTGTAAACTTGTTAAGATTTTGTCTTCTCTTAATGAGTTAATTTGTTTAAGTTGTCGCGTCGGTTCGCTACCTGACCAGGTCAATACAGTGCACATTCCCATTCAATTCCATTTTTGTGCAAAATGATGCGATGCGATGCTAAGAATTTCAAATACAAACATCTTTTCAAAAGTTGTTTCATTCCATCATGTTTTACAACCAAGCAAAGGTACAAGTTTTACTGAAAATAAAACTGCCTAACAATTGTGCAAAGTGTTACAAACTACTAGTAAAAAGGTGAATAAAGCAGGGAGCAACATCAGTGTCCTCGGGATCGGAATAAGGCACTTCGCCTCTTCATGGATAACCTCCGCACCATCATCATCATCGTGGTAGAGTCGCCATCCTCAAGATCCTCCTCGCCTCCACTCCCTAACCAAGACCGAACCTCCTCCTCCTCCTCCTCATCATCATCGCTCCACCTCTATGATATGAGCCCCACGCTCGAGACGGCTCGATGGCCCAACTCCTGAAGGCCTAGATGGTCCGACTTCCCAGCCCCGAAGCTCATCTTGAAGGGCCCAGATGGCCTATCTCCTCGGATGGTCCAGATGATCTACCTCCCCGAGAAGGTCCAGTGGCCCACCTCACATGAACATACACAGAGGCATCTCAAATTCAAAGTTCAATACATCGCTCAAATATGAAAATCGGATGTAAACACAAGATGTGGTGTGTATGTCGATGTGCTCTACACAAGTAGCCTATCAATGCAAAGAATATGTTCAAGGTCAAGATGTCATCAAGTATGATAAATGCAAGAGAGCTAAAGAGTACCGAAAGCCCATGATAGACATCTGCGGCCTTTCACGCAGACCATCCCTCAAGTGAGGCTATCATCTCAGTATCCGGTTCATGTACTCCCGAGGTGGCCGCAGATACAAGCTCAAATCATCAATAAATAAGCAATTGCCAAAATATCTGGTGATAAATGGAAAATGATGGAACATACCGATGGCGAGTCAGTCATCGACATATCTGGGCTGCACCGAGGCTCAATCGAATCGAATCGGAGAGGTAGCCTCAGATAGTTATCCCATCAACTCGGTCGGCATATCCGCCACCCAAGATGATCAAAAGTCGGAGGAATAGGGGAATCGATCCACCCCCACCTTCGATGTACCAAAATTTCGCCGAGGAAGGAATGTTCAGCACGGCTCGACTCAAGAAGGCATGCTAGTAGGCCTCATCGAAGGAGTACGCACCCCATCAAGGGAGGCATCGATATGTGTGGCGATAGGTGGCGAGTCCCTCCTCAAGATATAGCAGAGCATCGCTGCTCAAAGATAGCACTAACAACCTCCCGCGTAAAGTCTATCGCCACGCATAGTGATCGGGGCGCCAGGGGGATCCCGAGATATAGCCCCACACCGACGCAAGAAGCGCCTCAAAAACCATGTTTCACCGACGGGTCCTCAAATAACATCTCAGATCGAATCGCCCGATCCTCCGGTATCGATATCGAGACCATCTCCCAAGGGCGCCAGTACGCCACGTGATCTCGGTAATCAGCATAAACCAATCGTAAATCAGAATGTATAAGACAGAGCAAAAATGAAAATAGAAGGGACCGTGAGTTCAAATACCTCGACCGCGACAAGGTCAAAAATATTGTCGCAGATGAGAAAGAGACTTCGCTGCCTCGCCCGATGCTCACCTCGAATACCAATGAATATGGGGTCATGGGAACCCCGCCACCGCCATCTCTGGGCCCAATGCGGGGAAGTACACATAAACCCACAGCTGTGGAACATAATGCAAAGTGTGATGTATAGAATGCTGAGGGCAAAATACAGAATATGGAGTGCGTTGTGTGTGTGCAATGTACAAGTAATGAGAAGCTGAAATGTAAATCACGAGGACAAAAAGTACCTCCCAGGCTCGCCAGTAGCCACCCAATAAGTCGCCCGCCATGGGAGGTCGCGCCATATAACAAGACAGGTAGCTAAGCCGCCACCCCACCAGACGCTCGACCAGTGACAGTCTACTAGGGCGCCAATGATATAGTCTAACTGTTCCTCTGCCGGCAAACAAGTAGTCCCAAGAGGAACATCAAGAAACCGCAAGCATATCGCTTCCACCTCCTCAGAGTCTCTGCCCATCCTCCTAAAATGGGTAGAGAACCGTGTGTATCCGACTCTCCCGAATCTCTCAATGGGTGGGCGAGCCCCAAAGAATGCATCCATGCGCCTCCCACGCGCCCATATCCTCATCAGGGAATAGACCAGCCTCCCACATCAAGGCCGGCCAACACAAATAAGTCTAGAGGGGTCATAGTCGATCTCCCAGAGCGGAAAAATGGAAAGAATTGGTGGTGTCCCATCATCTCCGCCAGGTCGCCATCATCACCTCCCCGGCAGACGCGGATAACCCCAGCAGAAAGTCCCAAGCCCTCGAATCTACCAAATCCTCGACAGCCTCCAAGATCAGATACCAATCTCTAGTCAAGGTGGAGCCATATCCCCGCGACCGCCCGAGAATCGACCTACATTCGTAATGAATAAACGCTTCGTAATGAAATGAAAGATGCTGTGTGTGCAAATGAAATGAAAGATGTCAGGTGCAAATGTTATTTGGGTCATGGTTCAAATTTTAGAAAAATCGAGTCGTGGCGGGTTTCGCTTCTATCTCAAGGGCTGGTGTTCACTTCAAATCTAGGTCATGGTTCAAGAATTTGTGTTTTGGGTCATGGTTCAAATCCTCAATTAGTGGGTCGGTGTTCACTTCAAACTGGGTCATGGTTCAAGAATTTGTGTTTTGGGTCAAGGTGTTCAAATCCTAATCAAGGGTCAGGTGTTCACTTCAAATCTGGGTCAGGTTCAAGAATTTGTTATTTGGGTCGCTGGTTCAAATTTCCTAAAAAATCGAGTCGTGGTCATGCGTTTCGTTTCTATCTCTGGGTCATGGTTCACTCCAACTGGGTCATGGTTCAAGAATTTGTTATTTGGGTCATGGTTCAAATTTCAAAATCTGGTCATGTGTTCACTTCAACCGGGTCCGTGCTTGGTAATTTGGGATTTGGGTCATGGTTCAAATTTCGTGCAATCACGGGTCGGTGTTCACTATTCAACTGGGTCGCGGTTGGTAATTTGTGTTTGGGTCGTGTTCAATTCCTAATCACTGGTCAGGTGTTCACTTCAACTGGGTCATGGTTCAAGAATTTGTGTTTTGGGTCATGTTCAAATACTAATCAAGGCTGTGTGTTCACTTCAACTGAAGCGTGTTCAAGAATTTGTGTTTTGGGTCGCGGTGTTCAAATCCTCAATCAAGGGCAGGTGTTCACTTCAACTGGCCGCGGTTCAAGAATCGAGTTTGGGACTGTGGTGTTCTACTCTCAATCGCTGTGGGTCGGTGTTCACTTCAAACTGATCATGGTTCAAGAAATCGAGTTTGGGACTGTGTTCTACCCTCTACTTAATCGCAGGGTCATGGTTCGCCATCAACTTGAACTGTGTTCGAAAATCGGTTTGAGCTGTGTTCAATTCTTAACTAATGTGTACCATGCTCACAATCAATCACAAGGAGCCGTGTTCAAAGAATTCAAGTGTTTGACTAACACGCTCGTAATGTAGGCAAAGTACTATGTCATAAGCTAAACTGCTTTTCGTGCATGGCAAGGCTACAAAATGCATGAAAAATACGTAGTTTAAGTAAAATACCTCTCGTGCCCCATGGGAGAGATGATGTTCAAGCTCTCATAGAAGCAGATCTTCGGGTGCTCGATCATTAAAGCCCGTAAAATGACGAAAAATGGCTCGTGGAAGTACGCAATCGGCCATGCATTCTCGGATAAATGGGCGAACCCTGAGGCAATGACATGACATCGTCGCCTCCCAGACTGGAGCACCTCCACCATGAGGAAATTGGCCGGCCATTTCAGCAGATCTGCAAAAAGAGCAAAAAATGAGCAAAATGAGCCAAATTTGGAAAAAGTCACCAAAAGTCAAACCCCGGGAAATGAAAAAGTCAACAAAAGTCGACTTCCGAGAAAATTTTCCAAATGTTGAGACAAACATACCCCAAGTGGTGAAAATGAGAAAAGAAGCTCCGAAATCAAAATCTAATCGGTCCAAAGTGCTTGAAACTGAAAGATTTCACAGCGTAAACAACTTATGGGAGGTCAAAAGCCAGATAAAGTGCAGATCTGAAAGAAAAAATGGTTTGGGAAGCAAGAGGAAAGAATTTCGCAGCTGTGGGAGTGATTTCGGAATGAATGAATGAGTGGTTATATAGAAATGGAGCAAAATACCAAAATTGCCCCTGATTTGGTGTAGGTGGCCGGCCGGCCCCCTTTTCTGGCCGGCCAGCCAGTTACTTTTTGCCTTTCTAGCCGACGGCCTCCCCTTGGGAAAAGGCCTGGCCGGCCATGTCCCCCACATGCTCCCCTAGTTCTCTGCAAATTTTGAGGAAGATTGGAGTTCCCGGGACCCGAAAAAGTTCAAGAAAAGTGCACCTCCGGTCGCGAAATCATTCCGCTGGAACGCCAACTTCAACTCCTGACATATGCCTCATCATTTCTCATCAGAATCAAGGTGTATCCTTTTTGAGCATGTTGTTACTTCTCCGGGAGGTGAACCGGAGGTCGCTCGAAGTCGCTTTCGCCAAAACGCTGCTTTTATGCCTTGTGTTTCGCAACAAACTTGTATCCCGATTTATGCTTGTTTTGCATTGTCATGCTCATAACTTGCATTTTCATGAACATACTTGCATTGTTGTGCACGCCTTCTTGTATTACCATGCCTCAGAGTTTGAGTTTGCGTTGTCACGATTCTCCTTTCTCGCATTGCAATGCATTCACTCGCCGACACCGCGGTGTCAAACTTTCGATATCGCATTGAATATATGTTGGCAACATATTGTGCTTGTTGAAATTCTCTTTGCGCATTAATGATATTGTATGTACGGTTCATTCGAGGCCGGTGCATTTCGAATCACGCAGTATTGTATCTTCTCCGTGAGACGCGACGAGAATCAAATCATTCTCCACACTCTTAACCGCATGAAATGTAGTTGTTGCTTTGCATTCTTGCTTAAAACTGCAGATCTATTTGTAATACTGTTTTATTACGCCTTTTGTCAGATTTGCACGCACATCGAAGTTACATCCAGCTTTTGCATACCACTTGCATTTTGCCCCTCGCTCGAGGCATGCTCAAGCACATTTCGCTTATCTTGTATGATTGTCTAAGTCTTCGCCTTGTCAAAATGGGTCGTTTCTAAGCTTTGACATTCACTCCGCCATTGTTATGACTTCCGAGTTCTCACAAAGAGGGCAATCAGACACCCCATTTTGATCGACCTTAAGACTCAAAGGCCGGGCCGAAAGGCCGGTGATATTTCATGTTGTGCTCATCCGTGTTTCAGAGTCGCGGCCGCGCCGCCTCGACTTCCAGGTTTTTCGTTTTGCCTCGGCTTGCCATAACTGTGCTCGGTTTTCTCTGCTTTTATTCCTAAGGAGGGAGAGTCTCAGAGACCATCTCTCAATGGCCGCAGCTATTTTTCGTGGTCACAGCCATTTTGCCCATTTCGAGCCCTGCTCCTTTGAGCCGCTGTCAGGGTGCCTCGGTTCGACCGCTTAACCATCTCCGATTCCTCCGGTTTTGCATACATCTTATTTACTCTTTCAAGGGACACTGGGTCTCAGATACCCACTTCATGGTCAATGCCACTTTGCGTGCTAGAGTTTATTTTCGATCCCGAATCATGTGTTCGCCCCCGAGCATTCATTTTGCATCGATTGCTCATTTTGGTGTGTACTGCTTTTATCATTACGGCGACACCGGGTGGGAGGATAGTAATTGTCTCAAAGAACTGCTTGTTCCTTCCTGAGCCCTCCGACGCCTGCTTTTCTCACTTCCTGGATAATGTTGAACACCCTAAGGCCATTTTCTTCCAAATTTCAAACCACATATTTGTGTTGTACACACTGGAGGATCCTAAAACACATGGCTGGCCAAAATTCTCATTTTCATTTTTGAGCCTCTTCTTCAATTGGATTGTTGTCTCCTGCTTCAGAGTTGCCAAATTCCAACCATAGGGTGTTGTAGAGGAGACCGAGGACCCTAAAAGTGGTGGCCAGTAAATTTTGTGTTCCATTTACCCCTTGGTCGCCGGGCCATGGAGGTAGCCCGCCACCTCCACCAAAGTGGGGTGCCGCCATGCTCCTGGGATGTGTGCATGGCACCAGATACCTATTTCTCCAAAAATATCTTTGAACTGGGATATTTTGAGGGAAGCACTTGGGTGCATTTCCTCCTCTTTACACCCTCTTTAGGTGCATATATGATCTGGCCAACTCCTTTGCTAGGGTTACAAAACTTCCTAGAAGAGTTCTTTGCATTTGCCTCACATCTTGCTACCCAAAACCTCCAAAATCTTCAAGTCTTGGCTCCATTTGTTCATCAACACCAAGCCTCATCATCACCACTTCCATTCCAGCAGCAAGGGAAGGTTTTTCAGAGGCTAAGAAGTAACAAACTTGAGCCAAGAAGCAACAAAAGTTGAGTCTTCAAGGGTAAGTTACTATTTTCTAGCTTATTTTTGCTTCATTTTTATACCCTATTTGCTTGTGGTTTTGGGCTCCGCCCCTAACTGAGTTTAGGCTTATTTTGAGCCCCTATACAACATTGTAGAAGGGCTCAATCTTGTTTGGTGCTTCTACATACCACTTGCTTCAATATCCACCTTATATGCCATAATCTTGCATGCTATTTTTAGCTTATGTGTATTTGTTTTTGGAGCATGCCATAAACTGTGAATGTGCTTATTTTGAGGTCCTCTACAATATTTTATAAGGGCTCAACCTTGTTTGGTGCTTCCATGCATGACCTCTCTTTATAGCCCCTGTTTGGTCCATATCTTGTATGATTTTTTAGGCCTATCTTGCTTCTGTTGTTGGCCATGATCAGAACTTGAAATAGTCTTAAAATGACCCACTCTTCATGTTTTGTTAAGGGTCTTAGGCTGTTTGGAGAATGCTTGGTATACCTCTCTTTATAGCCCTCTTGGTCCATATTTTGCATGCTATGCTTGCCCTATTTGTACACTGTTTTGAGGGCTTCCATAAGCTGTAAATGTTCATATTTTTGGACCCTCTTCAATGTTGTTGAACTGTGTTTTTCAGTTTGAGCATTGTATATATCACTTGCTTCATATTCCCATCTTTTTTCCCCATTTTTGCATGTCGTTTTTTGCCATATTTGTGATTGTTGTTTGGCCATTCTTTGTACTGGAAAAATGCTAGTTTGGGGACTTCCTAGCATCTGTCTTTACATGTCATGTCCATATTCTCGTGATATTTGGCATAGTCGCAAGTCATTTCGGTGCTTAGCATAGCATTTCGCATCGGTGTACTTTTGCTATAATTCAGGGCTGTTTTTGCATCATTATGGCTGCTGAAATTTGCATTTTCCATATGCCATATGCCACGCCTCATTTCAGATGCCATTTCATGCCTTAGGCCATTGTTTCGCTTATGCGCCTGTGCACGATTTCGAGGCACTCCATTCTCATCCATCGCCTCCTATGTGAGTGTGGCCGAGGCTCTCTCATGTTAGTATAGTTCATTTTGCATTCTCAGATGCCATTTTAGTCTCATTGCATCGTATGCCATTGCCTGCTTTATGCGTCTGCAGGTGCACGATTTCGAGGCATCTCATTTTTCATCTCTACTTATGTGAGTGTGGCCGAGGCTCTCTCATGTTAGTATAAGCCCAATTTGCATTTGGAGTGCCATTTCATGCTTTAGTACCATTGTTCGGTTTATGCGTGCCTGTGCACGATTTTGAGGCACTTCACTTTTATCCGATGGCTCTTATGTGAGTGTGGCCGAGGCTCACCTATATTAGTATAAGCCCATTTTGCATTCTCAGATGTCGCTTTTAGCATCATTGCATTCCGTGATGCCATTACCTCGGTTTATGCTACCATGGGCAATAACGATTTTGAGACATCTCATTTTAGTCTCATTGCATGTCATATTTCATGTCATTTCGTGCCTTTATGTCATTGCCTCGGTTTGTGTGCCCGTGTGCACGCATTTCGAGGCACTTCACTTTTATCCGATGGCCTCTTATGTGAGTGTGGCTGAGGTCCACTCATGTTAGTGTAAGTCCATGTTGCATTGTATTTGCCATTTTAGTCTTATTGCATCGTATATGTCATTGCCTCGGTTTGCAAGGTTCGTGCACGATTTCGAGGCACTTCATTTTCGCCTCCCGCTTTATGTGAGTGTGGTGAGGCTCTCTTATGTTAGTGTAAGTCCAATTGCATTATGCATGCCATTTTATGCCTTAGGATCATTTCTCGGTATGCGCCGCCTGCTGTAACGCATTTCGAGGCATCTCATTTTCATAGTATTGTGCATGCTAGATTGTATTTAGTTGCATTCATGCATATCATGCATATTGCATCATGTTCGGATAAGAGTTAGTCCGCACGGGAAACGAGGCACGCTTTCAGACTCGAGTGACGGAACGGGTCTCAATTCCCAAGTCACCGACACTCCGGATTACCCATGATGGAGTTAGGTTTTGTTGTAGCATTCATATGCATTCATCTTATATTGAGTTGTGCAAATCGGCTCCTCGGCCATCATGCATCGGTATGCGTGATTGGTGGCACAAGGATCGAGGCATGCATATATTTGTGAAATACATTGCTATGCCCCTTTCCCGCTTCTCAAAAGAAAATCAAGAATCAAGAATTCCGAGGCTTGGCACGTATTTCGAGGAACATTGCAAACAGAGGCTAATTGGGGCATCCCAGTGGATTTTCGAAAAGGCAAACTTCAAAGATAAATCATTCAATGAGTCAAGAAGTCCTCGCTTGCATGCCGCTTACGCTTTTTCTTAATTTGTTAATTAATTAGGAATTTGTATATTATTCGGACTGTATTATCTCGGATATTCTTTTATTTCGGATCAGATATTTATTCGGACCCTTCAGGCGAGGGCATAATTGTAATAAGTGCGTGCAGTGATGTATGTCTTCCAACCCCACTTCTTTCTCCCTTTTATTTACCCGCCATTTATGGTTAGATATAGGCATATTTCAATTAGCATACAAGATGACAAAGATGTTTGCATCATTCATCTGTTTTGCACGCACCGGGCTCGGCGCATCATACAAACTGCATTCGTATTTCAATTCCAAATTGAATACGTGTTAGTTGTAGCATTCCATATGCCATGTTTAGAATAGCCGAGTTTGCTATAGTTGCATTTTTGCATGTGTTGCATTAGGCATTTCTGTATACTTAGGTCCATGCATGGATTTCTAATGAGTTTTTGTTTTGGCTTGGAGTACTCAGTAAGTTTTATGCTTTAGCATCCTTGCATGCGTGTGAGTGACTGCCATGAATAGCATGCTTACTATGAGGCTATGTGCTTAAGTGATATAACTGCCTTGAATGCCTGTGGGTGGAGGTTGAGTTACTTGAATTGGGACAATTCATCAAATGCTTGTTTTAAGCCCACTAGATAGTGGCAAAATCATGTTTTTTCTAAGCCCACCTGAGGGTGGCAAATCCACGTCTTAGCCTACTCAAGGGTAGCACTTCATCAAACCATTTTCAAACAAACAAACACGGTGTCTTTGTTCCAATTCAAAGTATTCATTTATACTTGTATGTCAGGCGATCACATAGTAACCTAGGCTAATAATCTAATAAGAACGCACAATGTTTTCAAAAACAGATATCATGGTTAGTAGAGGCCGGTCTTTGATCGGCGAAGGGGGTGCTCACGGCGACCTTCCCTAATCGCATCTAAGTTCCCGAGCCGAGGCAACTTTGGTGATGATTTTACACGCGGCCTTTGGCACCGAGTCGGTTTTAAATTTCCCATTTAAAATATTTAGGTGGCGACTCAGATTCGGGCAGCCCATGTTTGGCACTTCTTTCAAAAAATATGTTTTCAAACGACGGTTTGTCGGATTTGGACTCTTCGGTTCAAGATTGAGAACCGTGACATTTGAGTCCTTCGAATCAGAGTGACCCAATATCGAACTGCACCTGGGACTTTGACTCTCTTCCCGGATGCTCGGGATGTCTACACCCGGTCTCACATTGCCCTTTGCACTCGCTGCAAGTTTATCCGGTGCCATTGTGCCTTTCTCCATCATTCTCACAGCTGGCATTGCTGAAGTCACAGTAGGAGCCATCTCCATGGGCCTTGGTGGGTACTCTACTCTTTCACTACTCTTTCTAATTTTAATAAGTATATGCTAAAATATTATTTGTATTTATTAATTATTTAAATACTTATTTCTAACAATTAGACTAGACTTATCACATTTTTTTCATATCATATTATGTTTACTATTTTATTTGTTTGTTAATGTATATATGGTCTATCTTCCTATATGTATTAGGTATTGATTTCCTAGATATATTAGGTATTGCCATAGTTAGGTATCTTATAAGATACTCTTTCTCATAGTTAGAGTTCTAGTAGGATACCCTTTCAAATTTATATATACAAGCCTTTTATTGTATAGGACAATTCATTCAATACAATACTTATTATTGTTGGGATCAAGGCACACCAAAAATCAATCACACACGTAAAAGAGGCAAGAAATTTACGTAGTTCTAAGAATAGCCTACGCCCATGAGAGAGATATCCACTATAGAATTTTTTCTCAAGGAGTTTACAAAACTCACACCTCACTCTCTTTTTATGGCACTCTCACTCACAAATTACACTCTCTGTTTCCTTTTTTGATTATCTAAGCTCACAACTCTTCCCATTTTATACACAAATGGAAGTGCCAAAGTTCTACGTTTTCTTGCCAACCATCAACCATAAACATAAATGGCAAGCTTAATACACAACCACCCTAAGTTGAGAAAATACTGTTGTAGCCTCCATTATTGACTTCCAAATAACCACCTTCACATGGTGTGGATCTTTAACAATTCTCTCCCTCTACACCTATGGGGATTAGGATCTTTACTAGAAGTCCATCCCAAGAATGTCCCTCAGATACTTTGAGTTTGTCTCTCAAGACTACCTTTTGTAAGCATGTCACCGGATTCTTATCTCTGTGGATCTTGACCAGCCCAATAACTGTTTTCCATCACTTCACGATCCAATGATACCGACATCAATGCTTTTGTAATGAATGGTACATGGAATTCTTGCTCGATCAATTGCACTGACTATCACAATGTACCTTGTACTCTTCCCCGGTATAGACCTAATTCTTGAAACCGCTTAACCACAACATTTCGCTTCCAAAGATCATGTAGCAATGCACTCGCTCTCATGGTAGATAAAGAAACACGCTTTGTAGTTTGGACTGTCATGAAATAGCTCTCCCAAAGAAAGATGAATAAAAATCCGATCTAGACTTTCTACTATTAAGATCACCCGCCATATCGCATCTCAGAAACCCTCCAAAATTGGTTCAGCTCTCCCCAAAACATAGACACATCTTTGAAGTTCTCTTCAAGTACTGAAGAATCTATTTGACTACTTCCCAATGCTCTTTTCTTGGATTGGCGATGAATCTACTCACAATGCCAACTACGTGAGCTATAAATGGCCGGGTACATACCATTGCATACATCAAACTTCCTACTAAAGAAGAATAAGGGATTGCCTCAATTTCTTTCCTTTCAGAGCTGGTCGAGGGACATGAACGCTTTGTCACCTTGAAATGGTTGGCCAGTGGTGTGCTGATTGGCTTGGCATCTTTTATGTTGAACCTTTCAATCACCCGTTCAACATATTTCTTTAGTGACAGCCATATCTTATTAGCTTTCCTATCACGAACAATCTTCATGCCCAAAATTTGCTGTGCTAGGCCTAAATTCTTTATGTCAAAATACTGCGAGAAGTCCTTTTTCAACTTGTTGATCATAGCAATATTATGTCAGATGATTAGCATATCATCGACATACAACGGTAGAATGATGAAGTTTCTATCCGAAAACCTTTGCAAATATACACACTGGTCTACTACTATTCTTGTGTACTCGTGATCCACCATGAATGAATCAAACTTCTTGTACCATTGTCTCAGCGCCTGCTTTAGGCCATAGAGACTCTTCTTTAGTTTGCAGACTAGATTCTGTTTCCCTTTAACTTCAAATCCTTCTGGTTGCTCCATATAGATCTCTTCTCCAAATCACCATGGAGAAAGACAATCTTGACATCCATTTGTTCTACCTCCAGATTCAAGCGAGCTGCTAATCCTAGAGCTACTTGAATGGAAGTCATCTTCACAACTGGGGAAAAGATCTCATCAAAGTCAATTCCCTTCTTCTGCCCAAAACCTTTGACCACCAGGCGAGCTTTATACTGCAGTAGTTTACCATTGCCATCTTTCTTTAACTTATATACCCATTTGTTCTTCAAGGCTTTCCTACCTCTTGGAAGTGGAACAAGCTCATAAGTGTGGTTCTTCTGCAAAGAACTCATCTTTTCCTTCATGGCTTGCATCCAACAGTTTTTTTTTTTTTGGTATGACTCTTTGCTTCTGAAAAACTCTCGGGCTCCCCTTCATCAGTAATCAGAATATAATAAGAGGCGGAATATTTGGTTGATGGCACGACAGTTCTTCCAGATCTCCGCAACTGAGGCCCAGTTGCCTTTCGTTGAGGGGGTTACTCCTCTTGCTCAACACCTTCTTCATCCAGGTTTTCATCTCTCTCTTCTTGATCCTCAATTTTTGGCATAGGAACCTGCAACTCTGATATTTCTTGTTGCTCATCATCACATCTAGCATTTTGTGACGGCTCGGGAGATGAAAACAAGTCTGGAATGATGACATCTTTAGACTTTTCAGACTTCTCAAAGTCTGCTACTGTCTGGTCTTCCTGGAGCACAACATCTTCGCTCCTGAACATCTTCTTGTTCACTGGGTTCCACAACTTGTACCCAAATGCTGTATCTAAATAGCCCACAAATATACATAGAGTGGACTTGTCATCAAGCTTTTGTCTATTTTCCTTGGACATGTGTGCACACGCCTTATATCCGAAGACTTTCAAATGAAAATATGATAATTTTTTCTCGACCGCATTTCCTCGTATCGCAAAATTCAACGGGATCAAGGCGACTGCTTATGAGATAACAGTCGTTTCGGCAACTTCAAATTTCATAATGAATTTGGTAACTCTGACATACTGAGCATACATTTGACTATTTCAACAATAGTGCGGTTCATCCTCTCTGCCACACCATTGTGTTGTGGGGTACCAGGAACTGTTGTTTCATACCGAATACCTCTGCTGGCACAATATGCTTCAAAACATTGAAGTGTATCACCATTTTCTCGCGGCGAAGACACTTCAACTTCTTCCCAGTCTCTCTTTCCACCATTGCATGGAACTCCTGAAAGTGTTGGAATACCTCATCCTTCGTCTTCAGGAAATACACCCACAACTTCCTTGATTCATCATCAATGAAGGTCAGAAAATACTTGCGGCCGCCAAGTGACTCCACTTCGATTGGGCCATAAACATCCGAGTATACCATACTAGGCACTTCTATTTTTCTATTGCTCGTTGAACTGAATGACACTCGACGTTACTTGCCATAAAAGCAATGATCACACGGCTTCAAGGCACTCCTTTTAGATAAGGGTATCTCGGATTGCTTTGCCAACGGATGCAACCCATTTTCACTCATGTGAGACAATCTTCTATGTCATAAGTCTGGTGACTCATTGTCTTCTGTTGCATTAAGACTTCCCAGACAAATCTTCATTTGAGTCTTGTACAGTGTTAAAGACATCTCTTCTCTGGTGATTATCAAAGCTCCTCCTATCAGCTTCCAACAGCCATTTCTAAATGTACTTGTATATCCCTGTCGGTCCAGGACGCTTCTAGAGATAAGATTGAGGCGCAAATCTGGAACATGCCTCACATTTTTGAGAACTAACTTGTGTCCGACATCTATACTATATATTAAGCAAAAGGGAGTTTTTAACCCCCAAGGCGTGTGAAAGCTCCAATATCTCAATCCTAATTTTCTAATTTTTTGATTCAAAAAAAAAAAAACTCAACATTTATTAATTTCTCTCAATCCCCATGCCTTTTGGGAGATTTGGTCAAAACCCCCTCATAATTAAACTTTAATGCATTAAAGACCAGCATAAACAAAATTCCTTGAAAATTTCAATACATCTATCTATCTATATTATATTATCTATATCTATATCTATCTATCTATATCTATACTATATATTAAGTAAAATGGGGTTTTTAGCCCCCATGGCCTATGGAAACTTCAATATCCTAACCTGAATTTTCTAAATTTTTTATTTAAAAAAAAAAAACTCAACATTTATTGATTTGGTCAAAATCTCCCTGATCAGCATTTATTAACTTTTTTCAATCCACATGTCTTTCCACATGCCTGCATTTATTGATACAATCCCCTGATTAACATTTAAAATCCCCTTATACAAATAATTATAGATACAATCCGAGTATACCACTCAGCCAAAAAGGGGCATCTCACACCCCTCCATCCTTGGCCGGTCCCCAAACCCCTTCCAAAGAAATATGATGCCACTCAAGATCGTATGCACCATCAACACCGCCATACTACCGACAATTGTTCCCGCCTTCGGCATGAGGTACAGGATTTAATTGATAACAAGGTCATCCTCCCGCCTACCTCGGCCAAGTCAGTCACTACGGAGTTCTTGGATTGTGAGGACACAGATACCGAGGACACCGATACTGTGAGTATGTAACTGGGGATTCAACCGTCAAGGGCAATATTCGTACATTTTTGGATATGGCGTTTGGCCAAGATTTTTGAGCACCTGCCGATGCTAGTTTTATGAAACCTGGCTTGGGTGTCGAGTCAGTCTTTTGATTTGTCTTGAGTCTGTCTCATTGTTTTGAGTCAGTCCTTTTGTTTAAGGGTCTGTCTAATTGTAATGAGTCAGTTCCTCTTTTTTATAAGAATACTAGGTGACTTCGGGGTTGTTGCCTCGAGCACCATTTTGTTTTGTAATTACTTTTTTGCTTTCTTTGGGTCTACCGCCAGGAGCCGCTTTACATCTAGGGAACCCGGATGAAACATGCTGCTATCATGTTCCCATACTATTTATGTTGGGCTATTATTCCAGAGAATTGAATGGGCGACAGCAGCATTCCACCGCTTTTTGTGCCTTAAAATTATTGTTTTGACCTAAGTTTTTCAAAACCTTTTTGAACACCGCGGTGATAAAACAAAGGGGAAGTAATTCTTCGGTTTTGCAAAATTTTGATCAATCCGAGAGAAAGAAAGACATGCTAAGCCCTTAATGAATGAAATCATGCTTGTCGGCATAAGTAATCGAGTATGACCCTAGCTTTTGATCCAGATTGTTCCACATCGCCTTCTAAGCACGAGCAAATCGTCGCTTTCTTAAAATTTTCAAAACAAGATATCTTATGAAGTCTTGCGAAAACTGTGTGGAATCGTTTTCGAGATTACGCAGCCTTAGATCGCCTCACCGAGACTCGCCTTATTTTCAAACCTTGACCAAAGATCCGAATCGTTCAAAGATAGCTATTAATGCGACGCTCGTGGCCTGGGCTCAAAGCAAACGAGCAAGAGGCATCAGAGTCCGATCAGACAGATCAGATTCCACTAACCAAAACTCGCGAAGCAACCCTGGTGGGCCTTTCAAGAATCAACACAATAGCCGCTTCTCCTAGATACGAGAGGTTTCAATCTCAAAACCATTTGGTATGGGGCTTGCTACACTTTTACCCTTTGAGAGGCTCACGGGCCGAAAACCCTAAGGGCGCACCTGTGCAAAAGTTAGAGCAAAGAAACAAAAAAGAAAAGAAAGAAAAGAAAAGAAAAAAAATGCAAAAAATATATATCAAAAAAGAAATGCAAAAGAAAAGAAAAAGAATGAAAACGAAAAATATAGCTCGCAAGGTCGAAAACCCGTGATTGGGCACCTTGGCAAAAGTTAGAGCCTAAAATAGTGAAGGTTAAAATACCCGAGTGTACCTTAACCGAACTACGTAAGGCTTGATTCCCATGTTTGGGATACGAGGCAACTTCATCTTGAAGTCCAAATTTCAACGCTTATAGCGCCTCACCATGTCATGGTTTTGATTACTTTTTGTCCTCTCCAATCCAATGTCCCGATTGCAAGAACCCTAACTACGGAGTAACTTCCTCTTGAAGTTAAACCGCTTACACCTTCCAGTGATCAGGTCCACATATTGATTCAAACCATCTTCGACTCTCCGTTCGAGGATCCGACCGCCGCCAACAAAGATCGGCTTACAACATGCCGCATCATCCAAACAAGGCAACTTTCCGCTGTTCTCCATTGCCATAAATTGCCCCGAAGCTACCGTTCAAACCAGGCAACTTTCCGCTTCCTCCCCTTTAAGCCAGGGGCAATTTTCCATTACCTCCGATCCGAGTTTGCATATCTCGAGGGTAAGTTCCGCGCTCGTTGAGCATTGATTGTCTACAAAAATGGTTTTTGAAAAGTTTTACTGAGGTTAACTTATTTTCTCGAAAACTGTTTCGCTTTCAAAATAGGACCATGTTTGGACCCAACAAAAGGAGAATTTTCAGTGCTCACAGCCTGATTCGCGTGATTTTCAAATCAAAAATCGAATAAGTGTGTTAATCTAACTCTCATTTTGGTCAGAACTGTTTTAGGAAGAAAACAAAAAATGGTCAAAATGACGAACTAGGGGCACGATTGAGTCGGGTCCTCTGTCTTCCCCCCCGTTAATCTGATTGTCTGAGAGACACTTTATCCGTCAAGGAGTGGTTGCAAGTTAGCTATATCGGGCGTGAACTCCAAGAACTTCCTATTCATCTCTGGCATCCGCCCGGGAGGGATGCAAACGAGAGAATAAAGAATAGAGAGGAGTAAGTTGAGAGAAAAGTGAGAAAAGGGTTTTGAGAGAAAAACCGAGCGAGGGCCGAGCGATGCGAGTATCACAAATCGAGAGGGTGGGAAACTCGCCCTAAGAATTGGTTTCTCAAGATCTTCGCTTTCAAACACGCCCGTGTCGTGTCTTTTTGATTTGTTAGTCTCAACTTAGTTTTGAGTCTTTCCTAGTATGTCTCGCTGTGTCGTCGTGTGCCTTTTTGTTTCTTTGTTTGAGTCTCTTCGCCGTGTTCTCGGGTAGGCTCGACACCTTGGTTGAAAACCCATCCTCTTTCAAAAATAATCGCCAGCTCGTAATGTTTTTGCCATTCTCACATCCGTGCAAAGTAGGGGGTGGAAAGGCAAAATTTGGGACATCCGAATGTGTTTCAACTGCAACCGTATCAGTTTTGTGATCCGTCTTGCCAGATTGGGGCTATTTGTTCGTAGTTTGTCAGGCAGAATGAACCGAGCGCTGGGTTATGGGTTATATGCAGATCAATCCCCAGTAGAGTATGGGCTGTCTATTTAGTTTGAGTAGTGGTTGGTATGAGTTGTTTTGCTAATTAATTGATTGGTTATCCGATTATCGTGGTATAATTGCTCAATTTGCGCATTTACGTATCAATATCATTTACATTTAAGGTGTAATGAAATGCAAAGGCAAAGTATGAGATATGTAAATATAACACTTTTCGATAAAAAGTTCATTTTATATTATCTCTTTCAAATACAAATTTGAGAAAAGTAAAAATCGTCATGCAAGAAGACATAGTACTCTATCTACCAAAAAGAGAAAAGTACAAGAAAAGAAATAAAGAAAAAAAAGCAACAAAATCATCATCATCAGCAGTAGGCCCCATGCCTAAGGATCCGCCTCGCCTCTTCCCCGGCAAAAGCACAAAGCATCGCCGAGCTGCCACCACGGAGCCCGAGTTCGAGCTATCCCCGGCCTCCAAGAATGACTCCGGCCTCGCCCGACTCCCCATCTCTCGAACTGGAGCTCGTGAGTCGCCCCCACATGACCACGCCCCTCGTACGAGGGAATATCCCGCCATCCCGAGTAGAGACGGAGGCCCACCGAGCAAAGGTCACCCAATCGAGGGATCGAAAGGAGCCTGAAAATACAGAGAACAACACATCGAAAAACCGTGAGCGCTTTATCAATGAAGAATGCAGCAGGCGAGTACAAGTGTGAATGCCATGAGCAGCTTTATCAATGAAGAATGCAGCAGTATGAGTACAAGGTGTGAATGCCGCGGAGCGCTTATCGCTGCGTAATGCAGTATGAGTACAATGTATGAAAGCCGTGAGCGCTTTATCGATTTTTGTGCAAAGGAAGCAGATTATGCGGCGTAGTATGATTCGAGACCGTGGTTAGTAGAACATACCGCAAGCCAGACGCCAAAGTGTCGAGAGTCCGCCGCAAAGATCCCCATCAGGAGGCATTCAACTCAGCATCGACGGGTATACTCGAGGAGGTCCGCAAAAGCATTAAATATATCAAGATTCGTGGGATATCTCAATGAACTAAATGAAAGGACAATGCATAAAGCGTAAATAAAGTAATACATACCGGAGGCAGCCGGGAATGCCGCCAACTCGTGACCAAATGGAGGAGGAGCAAAGGGATCTGTAGGTCTCCCACTCGCCCCTATAAGTCAACATAGTAGGTAGAGCGGGCCACCCTGGCCCTCGCCCCTCTCAGACTCTCCGCCATGAGCTCGAGCCTCAGGATGGCCCCGCCTCGCTTCCTCGCCGGCCTGGCGCCGCAGTCTGGCCGATCACTGGAGCCCCGCCAGAGGTCGATCAAGAAGGTCCGGACGCATTCAGAGTAGTCGCCTCGCCTCAGAGGCATCCACATCTATGGCCCAGCTAAGGGTGTAGTCCTCCATCCGCCGCACGTAAAACCTCTTGTCCCTCATGTACTCGGAGGCCGGATCGAACTATCCGCCCGCAATCCTGTGGTCTCGACGCAAGAAGAAGCGCCACCTAGTACCAGTTCGACAGACCGCCCTCCAGAGAATCCCAGAGCGAGGTCTCGATGGCGCCGCATACCGATCTCAGATCATCGGGAGTGCAGCCTCAAGGTCGCCAGATGACTCAAATGAAATACGCTTGATTATCTATTGATATAGAAATGTACGCTTGAAAGTGAAGCTTAAAACGGATCAGAAGTAAAACATACCCTGGGGTGATGGTGTCAAAGAAACGACGGAAGAAGCTAAAGTGTCCCGGTCTCGGACACATCGCCTGTCAGAACGGGCGAGAGAAAGGGACGACCAGAGGGTCTCCGCCTCCCAGATCGGCTCTAGTCTGGGAAGTAGGCGACACCCACAACCGCAAAAATGACGCCAAGATAATTATCGTAAAAGGTATCACGTAATAAAGCGTAAATAACAGAGCCGTGTTGTGTATTGTGTTGAGCAGGTGTACAGAACAAGGTACAACAAGATAAAGCGTATATGTGTGTGCCGGTGTACAAGATACGACAACAAGCAGGTGCGGAGTACGTAGTACGGAAAGTACGTAATGTAAATGAAAAGCAGAGAAGAAGACATACCTCCCAGCTCGCCAAGAGCCTTCTAGCAAACCGGGTTCACGCCACGAGAGATCGAGCTCATATAACCGTAGAAGGGTGGCCAAAGCCGCCCAAATATATCAAGATAATCCTCTCGACGCCCACCAAGGCGCCGAAAGCAGAGGGTATCAGGTTCGCCTTGGCCGGCAAACAAGGTGGTCCCCAAAGAAAACATGAGGAAGCCAAGGCATATCTCTCACCTCCGGGTCATCGAGTCAAGGCCCACCAAAGATGGTCCGTGACTAAATCAGACTCGAACCAGAGTAGCGCATTTAACCCCGATTTAACAAGTGGCGGCGCCACCGAAAGCAAATGAACTCGAGCGCAATCCACTCGCCCATGTTCAGGTCGAAGGATCGGATCACTTCACCCCGATGCCGCGAGCATCGAGAAGTCGTAAGGGGTCATCGCTATGTCCCCGGCCGTTGATAGATGAAAAGAATCGGTGGTGTCCCACCACCTTCGCCAGAGCGGCAAGAAGAGGTCCGCAAGTAGAGAGTCCGAAAGTCCTCGCAGAAGGTACCGCTTCGCCCGATCCACAATGCGGCTAACGGCGCCGCGTACCGACGCACTAATCGCGAAGGTAATGTTCCCATACCCGCGAGAGTATGGGGAGTCCCCTCAGAGTTAAGAAATTGCAAAGCCATATGAAGATATGCTTGGTATAAATCTAGTATGCGGTAGATTATCTTTAAAATTCAAACAAAACCGGTGCCGTGTGCTTATAGTAAAACTACAAACCTGCGGAAAGGCCACAGGTTTCAAATGCTCCAGTAAACTTGGTGCATGTGTACATCGCTTCAGATTCAAGCAAACATCGTGTTTCAAGTAATCGAGGTAGGCTACACTGTGATGTATCAAAGGTGTTTGTGAAGGTTAGCATGCAGATACGGTGCATGTGCACATTTTTCGGGATTCAAGCATATCGGTTTCAGCTTACTACTGGTGGGCTACATCAGGATATGTCAAGGTTCTATGAGGATTGGTGTAAACAGCGTGTGTGCGTGCTTTTCAACGCTCAAATAGAAGCCGTGTCTCAGATGTTTCAAAGAACTACAACGCAGTGATGTGTCCGCTGTTGGTGTAGTTTTGTGCAAATATAGCATGCGCGAAGTTTTCAGATTCAAATAAGCGCCGTGCGGCGAATTCAAGCAAGGCCACGCGGTCGGTATTTGAGTGCTTGAGGCTAGTGCAGTGTGTGCATGTGCGCTTGTTCTAAACAGATGTCAAGAGTGAGTTTGTTCACAATCGACTACAAAGACAAAGACATCGTAAGCGCTATGGGTTCAATTAGTTACCAAGAATTGATAGAAAATCCTACATTGCGTAAAAATAAGAGACCGTAATGTTACCCTGCGGCGCCAGAGACAAATGAGTGGTCGACTCGCCAGCCAGGCTCCGGGTCCAAAACTCGTCGGCCGCTGAAATGGCGAAGTCCATCGGTGGTAGCATCGGATGGTCGGGCGATAGGTCGCCGGATCGAATGGGCGCCGCCAAAGGGGAGGAGTCGACCGGTCCATCTCATGGTCCGGGAGTCCCACATGTGGAACATCGTCGCTATGGGTAATGATGGTGGAAATGACCGAAAATGAAAATGGGCCGAATATTTAAAAGTCAACCGACAAATTCAACGCCGAGAGGGTCGGAAAGGGCCGGAAGGGTCGGAATGTGAAAAGACACGAGAATGAAGAGAAAATTGAGGGGAACAAGTCCCAAGAAGGCGAAAATAGCAAAGGAGACCCCGAAATGAAATTTCGACGGTGGAATGTCCCAAACGCGATTTAATATCGCGAATCCGACGAGAAAACAAGCGTGAAACGCGTGGAAATCGATGAAAAAGTGAGAGAAAACACTTTGGAGAGGGAGAGCAAAGATTTTCGGCGGAGGCAAAGTGAAAAGAATAGGGTTTCAAGCCCTATTTTAAAAGACCCAAGGTAAAATGGCAAACCGCCTCGATCACCATTTTTGGCGGTCGGCACTATTTGTGGCCGGGCACATTATTAGCCGGCACATTATTGTGCCGATAGATAAGTTCATGCAATGGTGATAGCCGATGACCACCCCACCCAAGGTGGTGTTCCCAAGGCCCTGCTTAGGCAAGCTGAGGGTTTTGGGTCTTCATAGCTCAAGAAAGTACAAGAAAATGCATCCCCGATGCTCAACTGCCTGCTTTCCGACTTTCCGACCGCCTCTATCAGGCGCGGACGCCAAATTCAAGCAAAGATCAGATCCTTTTGTATCCTTTTGTCATTTACAGAGATTTAAAGTTGCCCTGTGCGCCACGCACATCCATCACATTGTCCAACAGATCGTATCGGCGCCATCTTGCACGCCTTTGCGATTTGCACCATTTTGCATTGTCGTGTGGCATGCGATCGCATTCTTCATCTTGCATCTCATTTTGAGTCACGCGAGGTGTACTACCTCACGGTTTCATTTTGCATTTCACTTGAGTCACGTGGAGGTGTACTACCTCACGCACTTTGTTTTGCATTTCATTCTCCATCCAATGAGGTACGCTGGCCTCATATGCATTTCATTTTTGCCAAAGGGTCCGGCGGATCGAACACGCCCGGTCCGGCGAGACCTTAAACACGCACGGCCTAGGAGACCTTAAATCCTGGAGGTGCAAGACCTTCATGCAAGGTGCACCTCATTGCATTTGGCATGCATTCCATCGCGCTATTTCGCACCTCATCGGTTCCCGGTCCGGGACCGAACACGCACGGTCCGGCGGGACTAAAACACGCCATGTCCAGAGACCTTAAACCCTTGGGAGGCGCAAGACCTTCGGCGCACTCTGTTGCCCTCATTGCATTTGGCATGCATTTCATCGCTACCGCTTAGCGCACCCTCATTGCACTCCATTTTCCATCTTTTGAGACACGACGCCTCATTTGCCCCATTTGCATCACATGCACTTAAAGTATTGTGTAACAGTTGCCGCCGGCCGGGCGAGACCTTAAACACGCACGGTCTAGGAGACCTTAAATCCTGGAGGTGCAAACCTTCGTGCATTAAGGTGCACCTCATTGCATTTTGCATGCATTCCATAGCGTTGTTTTGGCGATCTCATCGCGTTCTGCCTGGTCCGGGCGAGACCTTAAACACGCACGGCCCAGGAGACCTTAAGTCCTCTCAAGGTGCAATTCTTCGTGTTTGTCGTGTTCAACGACTTTCGTGGTCCGCAAAGCCACCCGCCAGGTTTGCAAAGGAGTTCCTAGGAGACCAATGGGGACTATGAAGACTAGAGTTTGAATGGCTTATGCCTAGAACGTAAAAGGTTCGAATTTCCGAGACTAAAGTCCGCTTTAAATACCCGTGAGGTGTACCTCGGCTTGAAATCAGGTGGAAGCCCCATAGGTTGAGGCGGCGTGTTTACGCCCGATTCTCGATACCGAACCAACCTAGTATGTCGCCTGCTGGTAGAATAGGAAAATCGCAATCATAGCCATTGCATCATATCGCATTTCATGCATCATTAATATTGCATATGTCATGCATTTCAAAACACAAAACGCAAAAAAAAAACCATGCATGTGTCATGCATTCCATTGTAGTATAGTGCATATGTCATGCATTTTCTGTAAATATCCATTTCTATTGCATTGTAGTTGCATGCATTCACCGTGATCATCTTTCCATCTATGGCTTGCGCCTTTCCTTGTTGAGCTTGGTCCCAGTATGTGCCCTTACTTTTCACGCTGAAGCACGCTCAGATGCAGAGGTTCTGCTAGACATGGCTTGTACGCGGTGCATGCCTTTCCTAGGCAAAATACGGCTTGGGCAAGGTACATATCCATTGTATCCATTTCCATTACATTGTAGTGTAATTGTTGCATTCGCATTAGGATCGTTCTTCTCACCCCAAATGCTGGTCGCTTTCCACTTATGTCATCCCACCCAATACTTGTTCTTGTGTCCGTATAAGTACTCATAGATCGCACATCGCTCTATGGGAGACTCGACTTGTCACCTCCATCAATCTATTTGACATTTGTGTGGTTTCGATCCGCTTCGTTTGAATCTCGATTCAATTGCCCCGCATGTAGTTCGCATTAGTTTTAATTGCACTACATTTTCATTTGCATTATTCATACATAGTTTTGTATATATTGCATATCATTCATCATTCGTGATTGCATATGTCATGCATGTTGCTAACAATATTGTACCGTTAAGTTTGCTTTTGCAGCACGATATTGTATGTACGGCTCATTTATCACGGCCAAGAATCGGACGAGCCGACATGTATTGTATCCTCCGCTGAGACGCTTTTGAGAATGGCATAATTTCTTACATCCTTTCTGCATTGTAGTGTAGATTGGTGCATGTTAGCTTATAACTGCCGCATGTGTGCTTTATTATGCCTTTCTTGTATGATCATAAGTTATGCTCGGCTTCTTGCATCTTCTGCATTTTTGCCCCCGCCGTACAAAGATACCTTATTTTTGTATGATTGTCTAAGTCTTCGCCTTGTCAAAATGGGTCGCCTCGGCTTTGACATTCACTCCCGCCATTGTTATGACTTCCGAAGTTCACAAAGAGGGGCAAATCAGAGACACCCCATTTTTGACCGGCCTCAAGACTTGGACGCCACCGCTGGAACGCCGGTGATTATCCATGTTTGTGTTCGCTTGAGTTCCTGAGTTCTCGGCCAAGGCTACCGCCTCAGACCTCCGGAACTCGACTGCTTGTGTTTGGTTTGCACCAAACACTTGTGTTTTTTGGAAGGGCAGGGAATGCTTTTTGAGGCATCCCCACACACCACCGGGCCGGGCTAGAGGCCACCTACCGGTAGAGTTGTCATCGGCACTTTATTTATTGTGCCGGTCGGCACTAAATTATGTCAAAATGACATTTTATGCCGGCCGACACTGCACTTGCTTTCTCGAGATATTTTCGCATACAAATGTGCGATTGTCCTCCCTCCATACACATGTATGGAGGATGAGCTTGTTTAGTGGCTGCTTGTAAGCTTTTGGCCTATAAGAGGGAAAGCTCTTCCCTTTGCTCAAGTGTTTTGGAATTCTTGAGAGGTTTCACCATTTTTAGAGGGAACCAAGCCTGGTTTTAGGGTTAAGATAGATACACATCCTATCTCCTTTTTTTTGCTTTCTAGGTGTTTTAGTTCATATTATTGCACTAACACACCTAGTCTTCCACCTTTTCTTGGTATTCTTGAAAATCAGAGCTTATTCTTGAAGTTCTTGACTGGTTTTGAGTCCAAAGAAGCCACAACATCAAGCTTTGTGAAGAGGTCTACAAGGGTAAGAACTTTACTCCCTTTTTACCCCATTTTTGCACCTTCTTTTTACCTAGCTTAGGACTGTTTTTGTGCTTAACATATAACACAAAAAAGTTCTGATTTTGAACCCTCTTTATTGCTTATTAAGAGTGTTTTGTGGTTTGGGGAGGTTTGACCCCCTTTAGACCTTGAAAAGGGTCCCTTTTTGTGCTATTTTGGAGAGATCCGAGATTTTAGATTTTTCACCACCGAAATCTTGAGGGATTTCAGCAGGAAGAGCATGCCTTGAAGTCTCAAGAAGGAGAGGGCCACCCCCTCACCATGATGTCCGTGAAAAGGGCAAATTTTGCTTCCTTATGGAGCATCATGCTTGAGTGTACGTTGAGCATGTTTGACTTGTTTTCCATGCTTATATTGCCATGTTATAACATGATTTCAAGTTGGTTTTAGCACTCCTTGCATGTTTTGCATGGTTGCTTTGTAATGCCCTATATTGCCTTTAACTTGCTCTAAGTTTGTATGCCTTCTTTCTAGCATGTTTTAGGCCTAGATCCATGAAGCTTGTATGCTTATTTTGACATGCTTTAGCTCTGTCCATAGTCGCTTTTGGTCGATCATGACTTGTATCTTATAGCTCTTTGCATTTGGCTTGTTGGCCTTGAGAGTATGAGTGTATAGCATGCCATGCTTGCTTCATTTTTGATAGTTTGGAACCATCTAGCATGTTATTTCAGACTTTTGGTGTGCTTGTATGCACACTTTAGTTGCTTCTTTAATGCTTTAAAAGCATGTGTTGAATGCTCCATGTTTTGGTCATGTTGCATGTTTTGTACTTGAGCCCCTTAGATGCCATCTAGGTGCTCCTTAGGCTTTGTTTAGGTCTACTTGTGACTTATTTTGAGGCCCCTTAGCCTTTGTGGAGGCTTGGTGGACTTGGCCTTGGTTTAAGCCTTCATGGCTTGTTTCAAAACTTGGGCCATTTGTTGTATATTTGGCTTGCTTCATTACATGTTTTGGCATCATGTTTAACACGGATTTCAGAGCTTTTCATGCATGCTATTAGCCCATGTTTGTGTCTTAAGTGTGCATGAGAGTTACTTTTGTATGCCTTGGGTTTAGACTCTGAACATGTGCATGTGTGTGCGGTGTTTAGTCTCATTTTCTAGGCACTTTGGCCACTGCTTTTGAGCCTTGTTAGAGCTGCCCAATTCATGTGTAAGTACATCTCATTGCTTAGTTTGCAATACTTGCCTTGTACGCCTACTTGTATGCTTATATAAGTGCCTCAGATTGTCCAAATGGCATATTAGATGACATGCTCAGGGCCGTTGCATTGGCATGCATGTTAGGCCTCTTGAAGTGAAGTATGATGGAGGTTTGGCACCTTTATTTGCTTGTTTGCATTGCATGCATTTGACATTGAAGTTGCATTCTTGGTCCTTGGGCCATCACGCATGGAAATGCGCATTGGTGGTCCGAGGACCGAGGCACATGCCCCATTGAGTCATCAACATGATGTGATGTGTTTGGTGCATACATGCTTTGAATTGCCATGCCATACAATCGCTTTGTCCTCTTCATCAAATTGCGTGTTCTCAGCAATTTTTGGTCGATCAAGATCAAGTGCCGACCGCAAAGAATTACCGTCGATAGCATAATTTAGGTCGGTGGTCATTTCCTTGGCCGGTGGCCATTCCTTAGCCGATGGTGTTCCACAAAGACTCGTGAGAAGCAACTGGACTTTGGCAATTTTCAGAGGAGTATGGCAAGATAAACAGAGGCATACTTGCATGGTAGTGCGATTCCGAAGAAGTCCCGGCCAAGATAGCTAGCCCTCATCCCGAGGCATTTAATGTTTAATTAAATTAATCATTTAATTTAATTAATTCATTGATTTGTAATATTTAATTAGCTAGTTTAGTTAATTATTTATTCGGCTCAGATATTATTTTGGTCCCTCCGAGCGAGGGCAAAAATGTAATAAGTGTGGGTGAGTGTGTGTATGTCTTCCAACCCCATTACTTAACCCTTTTTATTTACCTCGCTATGGTAGATTAGGGCACGCCTATATTAACATACCTTATGCAATGCATGCGTGCATTCATGCATTTGTTTACATACATCGCTCTGCACATCATACAAATCGCATTGTGTTTTCAATTCCAAAATTGAATACGTGCTACTCGCGCATTTCACATGCCATGTTTAGGGTTAGCCGAGCCCCACTCTAGATTGCATTGCTTGTGTCGCATTAGCCATTTAACATGAACTAGGTCATGCATGTTTGCTAACCGCTTGTTTTGGCGCTGAGTACGATGTAAGCGTTTATGGCTTTTAGCATATCGCATGCGTGTGAATGTTAACATGACAAAGATGCTTGCCATGCGCTAAGTGCTTACATGATAAACCGCTTGAATGCTCGTGGGTGGAGGTTGATTGCCCGAGTTGAACAACTCATTGAAACCGTATTTTAGCCTACTTGAAAGTAGCAAAAGAAAACAACACGCTTTTTCGAGACAAAACGGATATGCAATGTTTATTCCCAAATTAGGCAATCTAGTCTATACTTTTGTTGTGCGATCACATAGTAATTTAGGTTAATAATTGGAATAAGAACACATAATGTTTTCAAAACGGATATCGCTAGTAGAGAGGCCGGTCTTGGACCCAAGTGGGTGCTCATAGTCGACCTTCCCGATCGCATTCCTAAGCTCCCGAGCTAAGACCACTTTGGTGATGATTTTATATGTGTTTTCTAAGATCGAGTCGGTTTTAAATTTCCCAATAAAAAATATTTTGGTGGCGACCAGACCGCAAAGAACATGTTTGGCACTACTTTTCAAAAATCTGCTTTCTCAAACGATTTGGATTTGGACTTTTGGTTCAGATGAACCGGCACAAAATTGAGTCCGAACCGTTAGCGCGAGGTCCCCTACGGACGCGGCTACAACGTGGTTGATATGTGTCAATGATGGGCGATGATGTGGCAAGAATGCCAGGCCACGCACAGCCACTTTCCTCCTTCACCGCACTTCAAGCGCGCGATTCGAGATCGAGATGACGGCCGGTGCTCTTTACTACGCATGTGACACGGTTTGAGACTAGGTTTCACACGCCTTTTTTAGGTGGCGTATGATGGTGTGTAGAACCTCATCCGGGCTCGCTGTAGTTCTCGACTCCTCTCATTGAGAGCTTTTCCTATATGCTCAAAAGTGAATTTCGAGCAACTTGATTTATGGGGCCAGAAAACACACCTGCTTTTTTCAAAATTGACCAACGCGGCTCGATACCACTTGTTAGGATCAAGGCATACCGTAAATCAATCACACACGTAAAGAGACAAGAAATTTACGTGGTTCAAAGAATGTCCACGGGAGAGATATCCACTATAGAATTTTTTCTTGGAGGCTGCATAAACAATTATTTCTCTCTACTATTCTAACATGGTAGCTAGGTTAAGTATTTAGTAATTTTGTTTCATCAAGAAGCACACTTTGCCTTGGGTCAATGTTGGACCTCTATCTATTCCACTATGTTTTCCTTCAAGATCGCTTCATGGTGATCTCTTTCTCTATCCGCTGGTTTATTCCTACCCCAAATATCTCTATCATATATATATATTTTTTTTACTCGTAATACATTTTTTTTCCCTCCACTTTATCTTTCCTTCTGTTTCAACCTCAAATTGGTTTCTATCTTCAAACCTATTTGAGTTTGAGAGGGGGTATTATACCTATATCGTGGTGAACATTTTTATACACCATATAAACCACCTAGTCAGCTTTTTGGGGCAATAATCCAAGCCATACTTGGCGATAACCTAAGCCGCCTCTTCTTGGTGCACAATCCAAGTCGCTTTACGACCACCAAACTTGCTCTTGAGCACCATCCAAGTCACTTCCTAGCGACCACTATTTGTTGCCATCATCGCTCAAAGACCACGCCATGAGTTATGTGTGTATGCTTGTTAGTTCAACATCCGCCTTTTACAACGGTCCAACACGACCATAAAATGTCTTTTCGCATTAGTTCCACTCGTTTCTATATTGATTCGGACGATCTTAAATTGTCTTGGCATTAGTTTCAACCAGCCTCCTACAATGGTCCGATATGACCATAAACTATCTCGCTTTTAGTTCCAAATTTCTCATCTATTTCAAGGCTCTTTATGCCCTGCTGATTTTGTAATTTATTTGCATTTTATTTTATTTTATTTAGTTTTATTTCATGTTTTAGTTTTTCTCTCCAAATTCAAGATGTTTATCCTCCTTGAGTTTGAGGGGAGATATTAATGTTTATATGGTATATATTCCTACATATATTAGGTATTGATTTCCTAGATATATCAGGTATTGCCATAGTTAGGTATCTTATAAGATTCTCTTTATATTAATGTTTATATGGTATATATTTCTACATATATTAGGTATTGATTTTCTAGATATATCAAGCATTGCCATAGTTAGGTATCGAAAGCCTCAGATTCCATTCGGGGTGACTGTGCCCCAAGGGGTGTGATTGTTCCATTATTTATTTTTATTTTATTTATTTATTTTTTGTTTGATCCAATGACCAACCCCCACGTGTGTGTGTGGGGGTGGTGGGGCTGCTTGGAGACTGGGGGTCTTCAGCACGTTTGTTAGGTATCTTATAAGATACTCTTTCTCATAGTTAGATTTGTAGTAGGATACCTTTTCAAATTTATATATATGTGCCTTCTATTGTATAGACAATTCATTCAATACAATACTTATTATTTCTCTCTCTACTATTTTAACAAATAGCAAAACATTGGTGTAATAGATTAGTTTGACATATGTGACAGAAAATATAACATAATAAAAAAATTTGATAAATGTCACATTACTCTATTTTTGACTGAGAAACTAATTATATATATCTGCATAGAGAAATGTATGAATCCTTGTTAGAAACAAAGGAGACAATAAACATAACATAATATACAAATTTGATAAATGTTACATTACTCTATTTTTGAATGAGAAACTAATTATAAATATCTCGTATAGTGAAATGTTTGGATCCTTAAAATATTATAATGTTAGAAATAAAGAATTAGTGTACTAATTAACATGATAACTAAGACGAAGACATACATGTGGGTTTCACTACTTAATATAGTCTTACCTAATATTGTATCTAGTTAGTGTGTGTTAGCACACTAATTAATGCTTATAGTATTATTCACCAGGGAAAGTATGCGGGTACGTACGTGGCACACGAAAGTACTGATACCTTAGCACGACACGGTAAATTCTAAAAAAGTAAGGCATGGGTACATTACTATCACGACCCAACCCTCAGGCTTAGGTTGAAACCCCAGAACTTACTAACTTATTCTTATTCAGAGCAAATTAAGTCAAGAAGCGAAATAAAATAAGTAAGCAGAAATTTTACTTCATTTTACTATTTAAAAAAGAGGAAATACATTTCTAGGGCTTTCATTATTTATTATTCAGTGACCAGCCCCGAATAGAAACAAAAGGGAGCAAAAATATAAAAAAAGAAAGATAAAATAGTGATTCAACATCAGTCCATGTGCAGGTTCCATTTTGTAGGGTAATGGGTTTCTTACATCTGCCACCGAAAGCGTAATAAATATAAGCACACAACAGAGTGAGAAATATTATGCCAAGAGTGTAGGGAATACAAAATAACCATGGATAATTAGTTAGACTAAAATATTTGCATAATTTAATTTAAAATGACAATTTATTTAAAGTCGCAAAATACAGAAATCATGTAAATAAATAATCATAACTACGTATAAAAATAGAATAGAACAGAGGTCACGTATGATAGTCGAACAGAGGTCAATGGATCCATGACAAACATAGGACCACAAAGTGGTTAAACAGAGGCTGCTGGTTATTTAAGTCCCCAAGGGACTCTGTGGTGGTACTTACAAAACATAATTGTTTATAAGGTTATAGTCAAATATATACTAAAATTTAAACAAACATATCCATGGGTTTCCTTTTAAGTAAATAGAGTTTAGAAAGTAACCCACGAATCAAATATTTATAAACATAACTTTTATTTATATAACTTAATAAAATATAACTTATACTAAAATAAGTTATGGTAAATCAAAAACATTCAGAACGATAATGGTAAATCAAGGTATAATATAACTCACCTTAATTATAACCCTTAGACTTACTTTACTATCGTAACTTCCCCACTATAAATGCCTTACTCTCTTAAGTTATGTATCTCTTCGCTTTTTTTCTTTTTTTCCTTCATGTACAACACTTCCTCCCTATTTATACACAGCTCATGATGACTCAACATCCTAAGGCTCCAAGTGATGACTCACCTCTATCCGAGTCTAGGTGTCCGTGTGGCTCTCTGCTTTCATTTTGGCAGATTTGTAATCTAAATAATTAATGATCCTTGATCTGTTTTTGATAATCCGCAAGATTGTAATCTAGATAATTGATGGCCCTTGATTTGTTTCTTATTTGATACATCTAAGCAACTAATATACCTTAAATAAAATTGGTATTTAATTTATCTTAATAAATTTCTCAATATATATTTGTTAACCATAATGACAAACTAATTTACCTACCACAGATAAGTTATTAATTTTATTATTGCCATTATTATTATTTTTATTCCATATATTATTTTATCATTATTGTTATTATTATTATTTATTTATTTACCATCTTTAACTTTAATTTGACCCAACTAGTATTAGAATTTCATATTTCTGTTAATTTGGCCCTAAATAAAAATTCCTAATTAATCCCATACGTCCCAGTGCTACCTTAGATTTTATATTTATCATCAATTATTTAATAATATGTTATCACATACACCCACAATTATATAACTATAAATATTTATGGTATTTAATTAAACATTCGGGGTGTCACAACTGCTGGTAATTTCAATTTTTTTAATTAATTAATTAATTAATTTTTAATCTCCTTTATAGCTAAACATCTAACATACAAATGAAAGTTTAATATCATAATTAAAAAGAAAAATTACAAAATAATTTGTGAATTTCTTTCACTTCATTCAAGTATATAATTTTCAAATATTCAAATAACAATTTAAATACATCAATACTCTATGATGAAAGTAATTAATTTTTTTTAATCTTTTATTTTATATAATTATGATTATTTTTTTATCTTTTATTTTATGTAATTCTTAATGTCTACTACAAGATTAAAATAGTAAGAAGAAAGTGCACAGTAGGTGATTTTGCATTACCTAATTGCTTTTGAAGATGATTAAAGAGGAATAAAGTTGTAGCTTGCACCAAATTCCAATTGTTGTAGGAAAAAAAATGTAAAAAACAAAAACAAAAAAATGGATCAGAAAAAATCTAAAACAAATTGGGAATACCAAAAAAAATCTGAAAAAAGAAGAAGAAGAAGAAAGAGGAAGAAGAATCAAGAAAAAAACTGAGGTCTGGGTTGGGAACAAGCTATTTTAGGCTTGGTTTGGGAAGTGGGGCTTTTTTGCTTTTTTGATTTTTTTTAGCTATTTTAGCCCTGCTTAAAAGTTTAGTTTGGGAAGGGCTTTTGGTTTTTTGAGTTTTTTTGTGAGAGAATAATGTAATGATTATGGGTTGGATGATGTTTGGTTTGTTATGACTAAAATAGCCTATTTTGTTTTTAGAGAATAGCCAAAAAGCCCCAAGAACTCACTTGCCAAACACATAAGCAGTGTTTGGGGTGTGTTTTTTTTTGACTTTTGGCTAAAATATGAGTTAAAAAATTAGCATGTTTGGTGATTTTTGGCTTTTTACAAAGGATGTGCAAAAAGTAGAGAAAATGAAATCTTTGACTTTGTGGTATAGGTTATAGGCTTTTTGGCTTTTTAGTAACTTTGGCTAAAATGCAACTTGCCAAACGAGGCCTGAAATAAAAGGAGAGAAGAATTTGAAAATCAGAAAAAGAGAGAAAGAGAGAATCGAGCTTTGGTTTAAGAGAGAAAGAGGAATTGAAGAGGAACAAGAATCAAAGAAGAAAGAGAGGAACTCACCGTAATATCGAAGCCAAGGTCGCCTTTGATGGATAGTAGATTTGACGAACTCGTTTCTTCAATGGAGGGTCGACTTGACTTTGTTCTTCTAATGATTTAGGGCTTCTTCAAACTATAGATATAATTTCCTTTTATTTTTTTGTTATTACTAAACACCCCTTATTTGTTTAATTTTTTTCAAAATGGGCAAAAGATAATTGCCCGCCCCAAAAAATTTCTCGAAAATTTGGTTTTGACCCCTGCTGTCCAATTAAGTGTGCACTCCATGGAGTATATAAGGCCCTTCTGCACCAAGTAGCTGCAGGCATTTTATGTATACATGTCATATAAATTCTGAAATTTTGGTTTTGACCCCTAGTACCCTAACTACATCATCATAGAGTATTGATGTATTTAAATTGTTATTTGAATATTTGAAAATTATATACTTGAATGAAGTGAAAGAAATTCACAAATTATTTTTAATTTTTCTTTTTAATTATGATATTAAACTTGATTTGTATGTTAGATGTTTAGCTATAAAAGGAGATTAAAATAAATGAATAAATAAATAAATAAATTAAAAAAAAAATTGAAGTACCACAAATTGCATTCCATGCCTACTTTTTTTAGAATTCCCCATCAGACATGCTCAGATCGCACCAGAGACTGCAGACTGCATTCGCACTGCGTGCTTCCTAGTGAATAATGCGATAAACATTAATTAGTGTACTAACACACACTAACTAGATTCAATATTAGGTAAGACTATGTTAAGTAGTGAAACCCACATGTATGTCTTATGCCTTAGTTATCATGTTAATTGGTACACTAATTAGTGTTTCTAACATTACTTAATATTTTAAGGATCCAAACATTTCACTATGCAGATATTTATAATTAGTTTCTCATTCAGAAATAGAGTAATGTAACACTTATCAAATTTGTATATTATGTTATGTTTATCGCTCTCACCTGCTTTCTAACAAGGATCCAAACATTTCACTTATGCAAATATATATAATTAGTTTCTTATTCGAAATAGAGTAATGTAACATTTATCAAATTTGTATATTATGTTATGTTTAATGGCCTCATATGTCAAACTAATCTATTACACCAATGTTTTGCAATGCTAAAATAGTAGAGAGAGAGAGAGGAAATAATAAGTATTGTATTGAATGAATTGTCCCATACAATAGAAGGCTGTATATATAAGCCGAGAAAGGGTATCCTACTACAAATCTAACTAGGAGAAAGAGTATCTCATAAGATACTAACAAAACGCGGAGACCCCTAGTCTCCACACCCCACCACCCCTGAACAACACGCACACGTTAGTTAGTCACATGGCTTGATAAAAAAAAATAAAATAAAAATAAATAATGAACCAATCACACCTACTAGGCTCCTCGGGGTCACCCCCTGGGGGTTCGAGGCTTTTTCCGATATCCAACTATGGCAATACTTTGATATATCTAGAAAATCAAATACCTAATATGAATGTAGAAATATATACCATATAAACATTAATATAAAGAGTATCTTATAAGATACCTAACTATGATGCAAAGACTGACATATTATCTAGGGAAATCAATGGCAATACCTAATATATGTGGGAATATATACCCATCTAAACATTGATATTCCCTCAAACTCAAGGAGGATAAACATCTTGAATTTGGAGAGAAAAAACCAAAAACATGAAATAAAACTAAATAAAATAAAAGGAAAATAAATTGGTTGTACAAAATCCAAAACTGCAAGAAGGGCGCTTTTGAAATAGATCAGAGGCGGAACTAAAGTCGGGAGACGCTTTATGGTCATATCGGACCAATGAGAGAAACCGGGCTTAAAACTAAACATGACAGACAATGTAAGGTCGTAATCGAATCAATATAGAAACTAGTCGAACTAACGCCGAAAGATGCTTTTATGGTCGTGTTGACCATTGTAGAGACTGATGTTGAACTGGGCAAAGCTTTAGTACACACATAACTTATGACGTGGTGCTGGAACGATGATGACAATAGATGACCGAAAAGGCCAGAAGGGCTTGATGGTGCTCAAGAGGCGGAAGCCAGGTGGCCAGCGCCAAAGGAGCGCTTTGATTGGGCGCCAAAGCAGGGCGTGTTTAGGTTGTGCGCCAGAGAGTGCAAGGTTGGATTGTACGCCAAAGAGGCGGTTAGGTGGTTTATATGGTGTATAACCATGTTCACCACGCATATAGTAGTAGCATGGCTGCCTCTCAAACTCCAAAATAGGTTTGAAGATAGAACCAATTTGAGGTCAAAACAGTAGGGAAAGATGGGGCGAGGGAAAAAATGTATTACTTATAAAAAAATAAAAAAATATGATAGAGATATTTGGTAGGAATAAACCAACTGGGATAGAGAAAGAAATCACCACGGTTGTATATTGAAAGGGAAAAACATGACAGCTGAATAGGTTGAGGTTCCGCAGACGGCCAAGGCAAGGCTAAATAGTAGAGAGAGAGTGTGTAATAACCCGATCCTCGTATTATGTCTCGGTTATACCTTCGGGCCTTATTCAGCATTTAAATGTTTATTGTGAAACTTATGTGAAATTAAGTTTAATCAAGTAACTTCTAAGTGATCATAGATGCATATCTGCTTAATGAGAGAAATATTCTAATAATTACAATGTTTATTAAAAATTGGAAGCCTTAGAGGCTTAATTATTTGAAATTGACTTTTATATTTGAGATCAACGTGATTTTAGAGCATAATATGATTTTCTCGAAAAATTTGGTTTGGGATAATTAAAATCGATTGATTTCGCTCTTTATCCACCTTATATATATATATATATATATACTCTATGTCCTTAAACATTTGAGTCAATGGATGTTGTTTTGAGTTGTTTAATGCTTCCGCTTAGGCCCCATAAATTATATACATATCGGATTTTATGTCTGTTCTCGAGTGGTCATGCCTAAAACTTTTTAGGGGTCGTTAGGTTAGAGTATGTGACAGAGAAAAAAAAAATAATTGCTTAAAGCGCCCGAGAAAAATTTCAGTAAGGATATCTCCGTGGACATTGCCAACCATAAATTTTCTTGTCTCTTTTTTTGTGTGTGATTGATTTCTCGTGTGCCTTGATCCTAACAAATGGTATCGTGAGTCAAGGCAAGTGGTTTCGATTTTCAAAAACAGGTGTGCTTTTTTCACAATCGCCCATAAACTCTGTGCTGTTTTGAATTCACTTTTGAGCATGCTACCGAAGGAAGCTCTCAACGAGAGAGAGTCCGTAACTACAAAGTAGAGCCCTCAGATGAGATTCCACGCACCATCATGCACCACTCTGAAAAGGCGCGGCAAAACTCTGAGCGTCTCAAACACGCGTCAGCCATGCGCCGGGGAAAGAGCACCGCCAAGGCCATCTCTGGGCCTCGTCGATACACTCTGACGCTAAGCAATGGGTCAAGAAGGAAGGTGAGTGAACTGTCGTGACACCAGGTGTCACCGCCACATCATCACCGAGCATGGCGTATCAACCACGCCATCGCCACGCCACATCGCCACGCCATCGCCACGCGTCATTTATGTCGCCTATTGTTGACCACCAACTAATCGTGACGACCCACCCAACCCAGAGACTAAGAGTTATCCGTGCTACGCTGTTATTAAGACACTCGCGGCAGATCCGAACCATTGAACTTATTTTTGGGCTTCACGCATCTTAGCCATTTGAAGTCTAATTTGACGCATCTTAATAGTGTTTTCTAACCATTTGGAGTATTCCAAAGAGATCCGCATTTTAGATTTTTTAATCGAAGTTTCTGCGAAATGTAAGAAGATTCGAATGGCGAATCCACATCAACTTCGTGATCCGTGATCGTTGAATCCTCCAATTATGCACTTTGAAGTCACCGGATGGAAGACATTATATAATATAAAGACCTGCTTGGACCCTATTGCTCTAAAAAGGGGTTAACCCAAGAAGTGAAAGATGAGGATTGATAAAGATGAACCTAAGACCGGTTTGCCGGACGTTGTATCAACAATGGATAGACCACAAGCAGGTTCCATTGTGTCACCCTAAGAGACAGATGCGCATATGTCCTCCTCGGACAATGTTAGAAGGAATGTACCAGGGCCAAAAACCGCCCTAACAGTAGCCTTGGTGATTAGAAGGCTTGTAAATCTGGTTGGTGAAGAATAACAGTGTGTCTATCGCCGAGCACACCAATGAATTCACAAGAACTCGCAATCAACTTGCAATCGCTACATGCCTTTTAGATAATGAAATGCAGTCAGACCATCGCCCGCTTCTTTACCTGACACTACAGGAGACGTTGGTGGTTTTCTTCCAAAGAATAATGGCACTGTGAGGGGAAGCCGACCATGAACATGGTCACCGATGCCATATACAACAAAGAGACATGGAGGAGAGACATAGGTAATCGGGCCCCATGATCTTGTCATAGAAGATGGGGAGGGCAGGGACAGAGATAGAGGAAAAGCAGAGGCAGAGGAAGAAGAAAGAGTAAAGGCAAATGAAATAACATGAGTAAATCGAGGAGACAAGAAAAGTGCAAAGTAACTCTAGCTTCACTTTGTTTTCACCGTGGGTGGCTATGAGGGTCACATAAAGAGGATAACCGCCTAAGTTGGAAAGATAAAGGTCAAAGTAAAGAGAGAAGAGGAATGCACTTATACCACAACAATTGATGAAATACTTGCCTAGCTTGGTGAAGATGAGGATTGCCTTCACATGGTCGTAATTGGCCACCTCTGGGAAGACATAGAAAGTGATGATAGACACATACGCCTATATCCCATTAGCACCATTTCCTGCTGCAGTAGAACTCTCTTTAACTCGCATTAACGTTGGAGATTTTGGCACTGCTCAATGAGAAATTTTAGCTATTCAAGACAGCCATTACTGGATTATTAGAGACATTAGTATTCTTAATAATGTCTGGACACAAGCTTAGTTCTCAAAGATAGTGAGGCATGTTCCGTGATTTGGCGCCTCAATCTTATCTCCTCGGAAGCATCCTCGATCAACAGTACATTATAAGGCGCATTTAGAAATGGTTGTTAGAAGTCGATAGGAGGAGCTTTGATAACGCTGTAAGAGAGATGTCTTCAACACCGCATAAGACTCAAAATGAAGATCTCGTCTGGGAAGTCTTAATGCAACAGAAGACAAGGTGTCAATCGGACTTATGGCATGAAGACTGTCCCTCAAATGAAAGTGAAAAGGGGTTGCATCCGCTAAGTAAAGCAACTGATACCCTTATTTAAAAATGAGTGCCTTAAGCCATGTGATCATTGCTGCGTTTGGCGGCAAGTGTCGAAAGTATCATTCGGGCTACAACGAAAGCAAGAGGAAAACATAAGTGCTTAGTATGGTATACTTGATGTTTATGGCCCAATCAAGTGGAGTCACTTGGCGTCCGCAAGTATTTTCTAACCTTCATTGATGATGCATCATGAAGCTAGTGGTGTATTTCCCCAAGACGAAGCGATGAGGTATTCCATCACTTTCAGAGTTCCATGCAATGGTAGGAAAGAGAGACTAGATAGTTGAAGTTTCGCACGTAAAATGGTGACGGCACACTTCCAATGTTTTTGAAGCATATGGCTGTGTCACAGAGGTATCCCGCATCGAGACAATAGCCTTCCTCGGTACCCCACCAACACAATGGTGTAAAGAGAGGACTGAATCGCACTGCATTGTTGAAATAGTTAGATGTATGCTCGTAATGGCATAAAGTTGCTAAAGTCATTATGGGTCGAAAACCGCCTCCTAATGTTCTCTCGTTATCTCAATTTGTTCTGATAAACAGTCGCCTTCATCTCCGCTGGAATTTTATGTATACCGGTGAAGCTCTAGTTAAAAAAAAGGTATCATATTCTCATTTGAAAGTCTTCATGATATAAGTTGCTGCTATAATATGTCCAAGGAAAATGGCATGTAAGCTTGATGACAAGTCCATTCCTATGTATATTTTGGGCCATTTAGATGTGACGGTACAAGTTGTGGAACTAGTGAACAAGAAGCTGTTCAGAGCAAAAGATGTTGTGCTCCAGAAGATTCAGATATGCTGTTAGCGATTTTGAGAAGTCTGCAGAAAGTCTAAAGATGTCATCATTCCGCATTTGTTTTCATCTCTCCGAGCCGACACACAAAATGCTAGATGATGATGTGCAACAAGAAAGTATCGCTCGAGTTGCAGAGTTCCTTGCCATGCTTAAATTGAGGATCAAGAGGAAAGAGATGAAAACTTGGATGAAGAAGGTGTGTAGGGAGTTATAAATCCCTTTCGAACCAGAGAGGCAATCGGGCCTCTGTTTGCGCAGTGAGATCTAGAAGAACTGATTATGCTATCAACCAAATATCCCACTTCTTATTATATTCTAATTATTTGATGGGGAGATTCGTAGAGTTTTTAAGCTGTATAAAGAGTCATACTTAAAAAACTGGATGCAAAACGTTCCAATGAAGGAGATGAGTTCTTTGCGTAAGAACCACATGACTTACGAAAGCTTATGTTCCACTTCCAAGAGGTAGGAAAGCCTTTCAGCAGAACAAATGGGTATATAAGTTAAAGAAAGATGGCAACGTAAACTATTTCAAAGATACAGCTCAAATTCGGTGGTCAGCGTGTTTGGACAAAAGAAGGGAATAGACTTTTGATGAGATCTTTCCCAAATAGGAGTGGATGACTTCCATTCCAAGTGGTAGCTCTATGATTAGAAGTCGCTTGAATCTGGAGGTAGAACAAATGGATAAAGTCAAGATTGTCTTTTCTCCATGGTGGATTTGGAGAAGAGATCTATATGCGAGCAACTAGAAGGATTTGAAGTTAAAGGAAAATTAAAGGAGAATTGCATTTTCGGCTAACACACTTGGAATTCAAGACTTAAAGTTAGGAAAATTCATCCCTCTTAATTATGAATTTGTTAAGTTGTTACATGCATGGTCTATAGAAAATTAAGTGATTAAAGTCAAGAATTCAGCTCAGTGTTGATTTGAGAAAGTGAATTCATATTCATGCAGCGTCCATATCATAGAATTTGAGGTTGTTTTCATGAAATTCCTTACATGCATGTTCATATTTTAGTTGAGTCCAAGAATTCACCATGTTTTAGAGTTCAATCTTGCATTTGATCATGTTTTGGAGCATTAGAGTTCAGAATAGAGAACCCAGCATGTTGTGAAGCTTTTCAAATATTGTTCATGAAAGTTTCATTGAAAATGGTAGTTCAATTGGCGATACTTTTGGGCTTTGATTTTATAAAATGATCTTCAAAACATGTTGTATTATGAGTTTCTAAGTGTTTTCTAGAAAAATTGGCCCAAAAAGATTGAAAGTTTTTGGCATGTGTATGATTCTTGGTTTGAGCTAGAAGCAACCGAAAAATTCCCAGATTTTGGCTTCCACGCCGAAGCGACCACTTTTTAGGTGTCTCAGAGTCTCCGCCGAGCGACTTAATGCTGCTCAAGCCTGCTGTGTAGATTGCAAGCTTCCTCAGCAGTGTTTTTACGCCCGAAGACGAGACCTGGCCGAGCGAAGAACTCTGCTGTAGACGCCACCAGTATTTCGAGAGGGTTAAGTCCCATTCCGTTTATATTAAAATTACAGTTTTTGAGCTGAGTATGTGTCAGGTTGGCGTAAATCTGAACCAAAAGAGTCCAAACCGCAAATCAAGCGAAGAAAAAATAGATTTTTGAAAAAGAAAGTGCAGCAAACATGGATCTGCCATGACATGATAGTCGCCCACCTAAAAGGATTTTTAAAAAATGGGAATAGTGGAACTCCTCATTTTGCCGATAAGTGCCACGTGGTCCGCCAATATCACCAAAGTGGTTCTTGGTTTTGGAGCTTGGGTACGACGGAAGGTCACTTATGAGCGCACCTTCGGGCCATCCAAGACCGGCCTACTACTTTTAACACCGTGTGATATCCGTTTTGAAAAACATTACGCATGCTCTTATTCCAATTGTTAACCTAGAATTATTTATGTTAGCGCGCGTTAAAAGAAACAAGTATAGACTAGATTGCCTAATTCTGGAAACAAACATTGGATATCCGCTTGTTTTGAAAAACAATTCGATTTGCTACCGCAAGTAGGCTAAAACATCGGATTTCAATGAGTTGTTCCAAACCTCAGCAACCCAACCTC